>CAJHQQ010000973.1:0-126469 GCA_905132885.1 Moricandia moricandioides | reverse complement strand
CACTTGCAGGGGTAAGAGTCCACATGTCCTTATATTGATACACCCACAATAAAGCCTGCACTTTTATTTTATGCAAAGAAGTGAAATCAGTAAAGGGGTGAGTTAGACCAATATTCACTAAGTTGTTGGTAGAATGAATTTAGATGCTATACTAGGATAGCGTATATAAAGTTTCTCTGTGATTGACTTGATAGGATGTGGTTGCGACAAAGTAGGGTGACAATTATTGATAGAGTAACCGATAGAGTAGCTTCAATTGTTTAGTCTAAGAATGCCCAAAAGAACCTATGAACTTGAATTCTGTTGAGATCACCAATGATCTAGCCGTAAACAAGAGTTTAAAGCAAAGCTTTAGTTTTATAATTCAATAATAATTATGTGTCACTTTACAACGCTTAGGAAGCACTATATATAGCAATAGGAAAAGACCTAAGTCCTTCAGGATTATGATCTAACATTATATCTCTAAGTCTTAATTCTAATCTCATAAGTAAATAAGAAACTTAGCGATTAACTATAGCAAGAATAATTAAATAAAGATAAAGCCAACACTAAAGGAAGTATGGTCCATGCTGCATCAGGTCACCCGCGGTAGAGAAAGATCCGACCTCAGATCTGCATCGTTATCCCGCGTCAAAAATGGAATAAGATGTTTGACGTTGAAGTCGTCTGAATAACGAGCTTCCGTAGGTAGCTGTAGATGATAAGCGTTTGCTTTGATCTTCTCAAGAACTTCCAAAGGCTAACTTTGCGAGAGTTGAGCTTGTTGTAATCTCCTGGAGAAAAGCGCTCACGCATTAAGACTTCCCAAACGAGATCGCCAAATTTGAATTGTAAGTCCCTCCGATGCCGATCAACACTGGCTTTGTATTTGGCCGAAGAAAGCTGCAAATTATCATGAACCTTAGCATGAATCGAAGTAACATTAGCCACAAATTCCATTGCTTGTCCATGGTCACGTGAAATATCTGGAGCGAGACCAAGATCAGTTGGTCCTCTAGGAATGATGCCGTACACCACTCTGAAAGGACTGAAATGTGTACTTTTGTTGACTGCGTGGTTATGAGCGAACTCGACCTGACACAAAACCGAATCCCAAGTATGAATGTTGTCGATAACTAAGAAACGAAGAATATCTTCTAACGTGCGGTTGGTGACCTCCGTTTGGCCATCAGTTTGTGGGTGATAGGCGGAGCTCATATCAAGTGTAGTACGAAGTAATCGCAATAGAGAACGCCAGAAGTGTCTGAGAAAACAAGAGTCCCTGTCTGAAACAATCGACAATGGCAACCCAAGAAGCCAATAGACCTAACGGAAAAAGAGAAAAGCTACCTGAACTGCATCGTTAGTCTTTTTGCAAAGTATAAAGTGCACCATTTTAGAAAAACAGTCAACCACAACAAAAACAGAATCATGCCCACGTTGAGTACGCGGTAGACCGACGACGAAGTCCATACTAACATCGGTCCACAATTGAGTTGGTATAGGAAGGGGTAGATACAAACCACTGTTCGAAGCGTGAACATTAGACCGTTGGAAAAAAACACAGCGCTCGACAAACCAATAGACGTCACGCCGCAAGGAGGGCCAGAAATAAGACTCCATAACCAACTGAAGCGTACGATCGCGATTTATGTGTCCTTCTTCCTGCAATTCCTTAATGATCTTGAGTCTTAGACTACTGTCCGGGATGCACAATTGAGAACCACGAAAAATGTAATCCTCGTGTAGCATATATTCTGAACGAATACCAGCTTGTAGGGACAACCATATCATACCAAAATATGGATCATCCTTGTAAAGGTCCGGTAAAATAGTAAATCCAGGAACCAAAACCTGCATGGTTGCGACCAAAGAATGGCGTTGGCTTAAAGCGTCAGCTACTTTATTCGTCTTTCCAGACTGGTGCTATATGACGAACGTGAACCGCTGGAGAAAGGCAATCCACGAGGCGTGGCGAGACAAAATCTTATCCATACTGCCCAGATGTTTCAAGGCATCTTGATCAGTGTAAAGAATGAATTCTTGGTGGAAAAGATAATGCCTCCAGTTTTTTATAGCTTGAACAATAGCGTAAAACTCAACGTCGTGGGTACTGTATCGAGCTCGGGAACCTGTAATCTTTTCACTGAAAAAGGCTATTGGACAACCCTGTTGGCCAAGGACTGCCCCTATCTCTAACTTGCACGCGTCGCAATGGAGTTCGAAAACCTGAGAGAAATCTGGTAAAGCCAATATTTGTGCCAAAACCAAACGCTGCTTAAGACTTCAAAGGCCTTGTTAGCTTCCGGAGTCCATGAGAAAGTTGTTCCTTTCATACCGTCCGTGAGAGGAGCCGCAACATTACTGAAGTGATGTACAAACCTTCGGTAAAAAGAGACGGGGCCGTGAAAGCTTCGGACTTCACTGACATAACGAGGCGTTGGCCAAGTTTTGATTGCGTTAACTTTCCATGGATCCACCTGCAACCCTTTATCGGATACAATATATCCCAAAAAGAGCACATGATTGACCCCATAGACACACTTATGTCTTGCTGCATACAGCTTTTCGCGACGAAGAACTTCTAAGACATCCCGTAGATGAGAGAGATGGCTTGACAAATCACAATTGAAGATCAAAATGTCATTAAAGTAGACCACAACATATTTGGTTATAAAAGGGCGAAGAGCTTGGTTCATAACCCTCATGAAAGTACTTGGGGCGTTGGAAAGTCCAAATGGCATCACCGTCCATTCAAAGAGACCTTCTCGTGTTTTGAAAGCGATTTTCCATTCATCTCTGGGTCTTATACGGATTTGATGGTAACCACTTTTCAAGTCAAGTTTGGTAAATATTGTTGCTTTTCCGATTTGATCAAGGAGATCATCCAAGCGCGAAATAGGGAACCTATAACGAACTGTAATTTTGTTGATCGCACGACTATCAACGCACATTCACCACGATCCATCTTTCTTAGGAATGATAAAGAAGGTACAGTCGCGGGACTTAAACTTTCACGCACATGGCCCTTCTGTAGGAGTTGACGAAGAAGTTCATCATGTTCTTGAGGAGGTCTGTTGGGAAGAACTGCATTAGGAACCAGGTCAATATGGTGTTGTATGTCCCTTAACGGTGGTAAGTCGCTTGGAATTTCGGTGAGGAAGACATCACTGAATTCTTGGAGCAATGGTGTGAATGCTGAAGATGGTTCGTTTGTCGATGTTGTTGTAGCTGGTGATGCGACAAGGGCCCAAAGAATATGAACACCGTGCAACTGCTTCTCAAAGTCGCCTTTGGGAAGTATTAGGAGTGAGTTTGAAGTTGGTGTAGCATCATTGACCGAAGCACCAGTTGATCGTATACTCGTTTCCGGTTTCTCCTTAGAGGGAACTAGTGTAATGGTGCGATTTTCAAACACAAAGTTGTACGTGTTTGCCTTTCCACGATGAGTAGCATCACAATCAAACTGCCAAGGTCTTCCTAACCGCAGGTGGCAAGCTTCCATAGGAATAACATCGCAGGCACTGATTCCTTGTACGTGCCAATAGAGAATGAGACGAGAAATTGCTTTGTAACCTTGATTTCGGAGCCATTGTTGAGCCAAGCAAGCGGATAGGGTGATGGGTGGGGAATCACTGTGAGGCCGAGTTTCTAAGATGCTTCATATGACATGACATTGGTGCAACTTCCCGAGTGAATAATGATTTTGCAGACCCGTCCGTTGATGGTACATGTAGAGCGAAATAAGTTGGTGCGGAGCCATGATTCTTGAGATGCTTTCGGGAGGAGGCAATTTCGTAGGAGAACCAAGTTAATGCCTGTATCGCCTTGTATGATATCAGTATTTTTCTCAGCAGTAGCATCATAATCGTCATATATTGGCTCTATATCCTCTTGTTCTTGAATCACTAGTCCGCGCTTTGTCTGTTTAGGACAAATAGTTTGAATATGGCCACGTTCCCCACAAGAAAAACAACGTAGAGCATTGGTACGAGCTGGACGAGAATTAGCAATCGTGTCGGTGTTTGTTGTTGCCTTTATTGTATCAGTGCGCTGCAAGTCCAAGTTTTGGTGGGTGTTGTTATCGGTGGCTGATTGAAAGCGCGAGCAGGATGTCGAGGTTCAAGAAGAACGAAGTTGAAGTTCCTTTGAGATGGCACGTTGATGTGCTTCGGAGACAGATGAAGGATTAAATTGGGCTAACGTTACTTGTAATTGTGAATGAAGGCCGCCAATAAACCGAGCCATGAGTTGTTGTTGGTTCTTTCCAGAAGTCATTCGTGCCGTCATATAGAAAAACTCTGCAGCGTACTCATCAACCAAAACTGTTCCTTGACAAAGATTTCGTAACTTGTTGTACAAGGATCGTTTGTAGTTGAAGTGTAAGAAACTACGACACATATGTTTAGTTAGTCGCGACCATGAGTTGATACGAGGTTTGTTCACTTGTCGACGAGTCTCTTTGAGTTGTAGCCACCAAGCCATAGTGCGTCCCTTCAATCGTGTTGCGACTCGAGAAACTCGCACGTCATCTGGTACTTGGCGAAACTCCAAGATTTCTTAGACTATATTTATCCAATCGATGAAGTCTTCAGGGTTTAGAGTTCCAGAAAATTCTGGAATATCTGTTCAAAATCTAGACTCCCAACGATTTTTAGGAATACGTCGTTGGTCATGTTCCTCGCGGCTATCATCGCGTCTGTCACCCTTGTTGTGACCACGACGATCAAGTTGATCATCTTCCTGAACGGTGAACAAGTTGTTGACCATGTATTCTTCGTCTGATGCGCCAAGTTGTGCGTTGTATGGTTCATGTTGTTGCCGATCTCGCGGAGCGTCCCGTTGTTCATGTTGTGCTTAGAGAACAGTGGTTAGGGCATTTCCACTGAAGCTTGTAACGCCTTTGAATTCTCGCAGTAAATGTCTCGAACATCTGCCGAATTTCTTTGATTTGTTCGTCTGGTATCTTCCTTGGTGCCATTGAAGGTGTTTTAGATGAGGATCTAAAACGCCTGTCTTCTGATACCAACTGATTGAGTAACCGATAGAGTAACTTCAATTGTTTAGTCTAAGAATGCCCAAAATAACCTATGCATTTGAATTCCGTTGAGATCACCAATGATCTAGCCGTAAACAAGAGTTTAAAGCAAAGCTTTAGTTTTATAATTCAATAATAATATTGTGTCCCTTTACAAAGCTTAGGGAGCACTATATATAGCAATAGGAAGAGACCTAATTCCTTAAGCATTATGCTAACATTATATCCCTACGTCTTAATTCTAATCTCATAAGTAAATAGGAAACTTAACGATTATCTATAGCAAAAATAATGAAATAAAGATAAATCCAACACCGAAAAGGAAATATGGTGCACGCTGCATCAATTATACTTAGACATTATGTGAGTCTTCGCTTTTCAAAATCTCTTTCACAGGCTTGTTTGCTTGAGGACAAGCAAAATGTTAAGTCTAGGGGAGTTTATATGGCTAATTATTATCAGTCTTAGGCCATGTATAGGCTCTATTTAGGGTCTATTATATGTGTCTAGACTTTGTCTTAGGGTCTATATAGGTCCACGTGCGTTTTGGAGATATATGGAGATACTTATAGCTCTTGGAACATTTAGAGGAGAAGAATCTGTAGCTAGTCAGTTAGAGAGTCAAGGTACAAGACTCTCGTCGATTGACGACACTACCTTGGAATCGACCGATGTTACGAGACCAAGATCGATTGATTCTGCACACTTGTCATCCATTGACAGCCTAATCACAGACAGCCGATCTCAAGCCCAAGTTAGAGATAAATGACGAAGATGCCCTGGACGAGTTTTGACCTAGATTTTAGGGTTTTATATTTATGCTTTATGTATTACACAAAGGAGAGGAACGAGAGTTTTTAGTCTTATATTATAGATTTAGGGTTTTTAAGGGAGAAGATTCATAACTTCATAAGGAAATTTATATTGGAATCCTAGTATTTTATCTATGGTACATTGAGACTATTGTTCTTGCTTTGATTATGTCTGGGTAGTTATTGATATAGCCTATTTATTACCAGTTTTAGGCAATATTATAGGCTTTACTTAGGGTTTATTATGTGTATCTAGGCTATATTTTAAGGTCTTTACATGTCAAGGTACGTTTTGGAGATATATGAAGATACTCGGAGCTTCGGAACATTTAGAGGAGAAGAATATGTAGCTAATCATTGAGAGAGTCGAAGTTCAAGACAGTCGTCGATCGACAACACAACCTTGTCATCGACCAATGGCACAAGACCAAGATCGATCGATGTTGCAAACTTGCCATTGATGGATAACCAATCCACAAACAACCAATCTCAAGCCCAAGTTAGAGACAAATGACGAAGATACACTGGACGAGTTTTGACATATATTTTAGGGTTTAGTTTTCTATTATAGTCTTAAGGTTTCTAGGGAAGAAGACTCATAACTCCTTAGGGAGATTGTTATTGGAATCTCAGTATTTGATCTATGCATTATATTAAGACTATTGTTCTTACTTTAATTATGTCTGAGTAGTCATCAACTAGATTTAGGTCTGAATAATGGCAATCATAGATTAGACCAAAAGTAGGATTGCTAGGTTAAGATAATATCCATCACGTAAGTTGTGCTTAATGCTTGGATTCTAGAGTAACTAACTAGGATCTCGAAAGTAGGACATGGACGACTACGAGAGTAGGTTTTGTGCTAGAATAGACTCCATTGAACTAGGTTGTTAGGCGCATGCGAGAGCTGGTGTAATTAGCTTGTTGAACATATCAAATCTCGTTCACACTTCCTTCTGATTTCACCATCGATCAACACCAGGCCTTAGCCGTCCATCGATCAACACCAGGCCTTAGCCGTCAATCGATGGTCTTACCTCTTGCTCGCATACGAGAGTTGGAGTTAAAAGGGTCAAAATAGTTAATATTTGAGTTCTAGAATATTTACATTTTTGTGCTTCATATTCCCTATAATCCATTACGCCTGAAACCCTAAGTCTAGCATATTTACGTTTGAGTTTAGTTACTTTAATAATATATTTTCATATCTGCATTATTATCATATTTCCATATTTAATCTATATTTCTTGATAAGAAATATTTTTTTAAAATGATTAATTGCTACCGATATATATATTTACCTAGCTTAGTCTTTACAAATAAAAAATCTTTTGTGTGCCATTGCTCTCTGTGAAATCGATCCCTAAGTACTACACCTGATCTCTCTTGGCATGAGTTTTATTTGTGTGTTAAGATGACGGTTAATTTGATAGTTATTTGTTTAGAATATTCATACCCTGCTAGAACAGTAAAAACACTATTTCAAATTTGCGCTGTTGCCGGGGGAGCATTGATCGCCATTAGATTTAATTTCTAGGATTTAATCTAGGTTTCTTTTTACTTTCAAGTTACTAAATTTTTATTTTCTTTGTTTTACATGTAAATACAAAAGAGTACAAGGAGCAATAAAGAACAAGAACTACTATTCTCAGACCCAGAGAAGCTCGAACGTATGATCCGCAAAGAAAGATGACAAGTATCGATCGACGGCATCTACTCAGCGTCGACTGACACTTCTCTACGGATAGCATCGAACGACATCAGAACTCGAGCATCGATCGATAAGCATCGATCGATATCGATCAACAAAAGCATACCCGCATCGATCGACGACAGAAGACAAGCTCATATGGTTGCAACTATTTTGCTGATCAGAGAACATTGACTGACTACAACCGTCCAGACCAGTTGTACGCCAACAGATCTGCCATTCGTCCTCCAGCTTTTCAGAGAAAAGATTTTGAGATCAAGCCCGCTTTCTTCGGACTTGTAGCGCAGACACCTTACCATGGGTTGCGACATGAGTACCCTATGGATCACCTAGAGCGATTTGAGGATCTAATGACTGCTATTAAAGCTAATGGAGTCCCTCATGACTATCTTTTCTGTAAGCTTTTCAAGTACTCGCTTACTGGAGAAGCTTCATATTGGCTTAAGCAGCTACGACCCGGATCTGTGACATCCTGGACTGACATTAAGAACACTTTGTTGCGTAACTTCTTTGATGACGCGAGAGCAGAAGATCTAAGGAGCAACTTTGCTACTTTTTCACAAGGACCTTCGGAGTCTTTCAGAAATTCTTCGATCATATTCAAGTCATACCAGAGAGATTTTCCACATCACGGGTTCAACAAAGTGCAGATTCTTACCACTTTCTTTAGAGGTATTGAATTGCAGTATCAGATGGCTTTGGACACAATCAGTGAGGGAAATTTCAGCACCATGAGCCCTGAAGAAGCTACTAGATTGATTGAGAATTGGCAATAAGCAGCAGTACCAAGAACACAAATTTTGAAAGGAGGAAATCAACCCAGCTGTGAGCAAGGAACAAATTGAAGAAGTCAAGGCAAAGCTGGATAGTGTTCAAAATTTTCTAAAGAAGCAGGTCAGAAGTAGAGGCAATAGAATCTGGAGAAGATGAGATTGAAAAAGAGGATATGAACTACATCGATGGGAATGGTTTCCAGAGGCAAGGGAATCCATGTTTCAACAGGAACTCATATGGGACTGGTCAAAGGAGTAAATTTAATCAGAGTTCACATCAAAGGCCCTTCAACAACAACATGACTTATGGATCTCCCTACTACCAAAATCCTCCTCCAAAAGCTCAAGAAAGCAAGATCGAAGCAATGATTGATAGAATTTTAGAGGAACAGCAGAAGATGACCGTAGATTTCAATGGAAAAATAGATGGTATGTACCTCAACTTCAATACCAAATTCGAAAACCTCAGCACCCATGTGAAGAAGTTGGAGAATCAAGTGATGCAGACGAGAGAAACCATTAGGAGGCATGAGAGCTTGATTAAGGAGAAAATAGTGGCTGGAAAAAAACACCACGTCAATGCATCGATTGATGATGATTTCTGGCAGAAAGTTAAGAGAGAGAAGCTCCAAGAAAGCGATTTACGTGTGGAAAATTCCATGTCACTCGGCACTTCGCATCGGTGTCGATCGACACCAAGCGGTAAGCATCGATCAAAAATGAAGCTTGCAGTATCAGTGGCTTTGTGTGAATCGACTAACGTCGATCGACACGGACGTCCGAGCATCGATCGAAAAAGTGATGTACGTATTGATTGACAGTGCGACATCAACATCGAACGACAGATGAGGAAACTAGTTCGATTTTCGAACCTCGATGCAAGCTTGATTGTGCGTCCGACCGTAACAGTTTCAGAAAAAATACAAACACATCTGAAGCTATGGAGATTGATAGAGAAGATGTAGGACACTCAAAGTGGAGGCAAAATATCCCCAAACATCAATGCAAAGAAGCCAATGAAAAGGAGATGGATAGCTTTGCTAAAAGAGTTTTTAAATTTCCTCTAGATACCTCTTTTGATGAAGCTTATTATACTCACAGGTTGTGGATATTTTTCAAGGAAACAAGGGAGACAGATGATGATATAGAAATCATGTTCAATCACCTCAGAGAGAAGATGAAGCAGAGGACTTGTCAGAAAAATAAAAGTGATCCTGGAAAGTTCGTGATCCCTTGTTTCATCAAAGGCCATGAATATCCCAATTCCGTTTGGGAAACTGGATCGTCAGTGAGTATTATGCCAAAGTCTATAGCAGAGGAGCCAAACCTGAGAGTGGAACCCTCCAATGATCTTTTCACGTTTGTAGACTGCTCAAGAGTGAACTCAGGAGGGATGGTAAAAGATGTTCCAGTGCAAATTAACAATACCCTAGTCCCAGTAGACTTCCATGTGAGGGACATCATGATAGATTGGAACTTTTCGCTACCAGTGGGTAGAGCATTCATGCCTACCGTGGGAGCTATCTTCGATATGAAGTTAAACATGTTGTATCTATCTCTAATTAATCAAAATATTTTTTATGAACCTGTTAAGAATAACAGCAAATCTGCTCTGATTGAATTATGTAATGATGCAGAGCTTGTGGCTACATGCTTCTGCGATTATGAGTTCAATGAGGAATCAGAAGAAGGAGCATTGATCGATACCCAGCCCGAACAATCGATCGACGAGCTTGCAATTCAACAATCGATTGACGGCCAAGACTTATTGTCGATCGACACCCACCCTTCCGAACTGGTCAACACTTACCACAACCCAGCCTACCTCAATCACGATGAAGACTACAGATAATAAGACATAATCGACTACCGAGGTACTGCTATGGAAGAGGCGGGTGTTTTTCATGTCTCCCATGAACTCGAGAACTCGACGTCGATCGATGGTAACCAATCACCATCTATCCATATTGGTATTAACTCAGAGTCCAAACTGGATTCAGCTGCAAAACGCGAGAGGGAGTATGGTTATCTACAACCATATGCGTTCGGTATTATGAGAAATCCATACGGTCACGCATGAGCTATGGATGGCAAGAATTATGCATGTCACGAGAGAAGATGTGGCAGATATAATTGCGATGGATAATGAAGCTGGAAATCTTTTCGGCCAACAATCTGAATATTGGGGATTGATCAACGGTCACCATACACCATCGATCAACACCCATCAGGCATACCAAGGTTACGGTGAAGCTTACAAATAATACGATGCAAATTACAGAGAGGAAGAGCTGATGGAGTATTGCAGCCTAGCAATGGAAGATGTTGGCTGGGTAATGAACGCGAAAGTGGATAATCAAGCATCAATCGACGGCATCTGGTTGCCTTCAAACAACATCAGACGCAAAACAAAAAAAGAACCAAGAGCAAAAGATACATGTGATGGTTATCTCAGGCCAGATGATTTTGGAATTTTAAAAGATACAAAAGGACGTGCACGAGCTCTCTATGGGAGATTTCTAAACATATCTAATGAGGATGTAGAATATGCCCTTATTATGGCTACTGGATCAGGAAATTTATTCGAACAACAGCCATCGATCGACGCACGAGCACAAGCATCGATCGACAGCGAGGAACGGAAGAACGTGTCGATCCACATTGATCTAGACACTCCCAAACATCAAAAATCGATCGACGACAAACATCATGCATCGTTCGACACCATTCCAGGGGTGAACCAATTTTGTACCTCTAATCCTTTGTACATCAAAAATTGTGCAAGAGATCTACAACGCTCAAGAGATGTCTTGGATGATTTATACAAGAGACTTGATGATGTCTACTATCCTATAGACAAGTGCTTCACTGGTTTGACTACCCGCATGGATGAGATGAACCAATATTTGGATACTTTTCAAAGACAGCATGCGATTTGAGCAGACAGAGTGACATCGTTCGATGACAGCATCAAGCTATCGATCGATGCTGAATTCGAGAGACAAGAGTCTGCAGCAGAAAAACAATCCGAAGATAGGTTCGATGAGATTATTTTTTCTCATATCCTGATGAAAGAAGATATCTCTCAACAATTAGAGGACATATCAGAGACTACAGCTGCCAGACTTAGAATGCTACAGCGCAATATTGAGGATCTATAAAGGATAATGCATTCAGTGGAGGTTGCTAAGGAGATCATGAAGAATGAGAAAGCCAAACGAGATGAGGCAATGAGAAGCTTCGTTGGTACATGGTTTCAGAAGAGCAAAGAAGATGTAGACACTGGTTTTCCAAGTGTTGATCCACCTCCATTCTAGTCAGAGAGTTCAAACGTCGAGCTTAAGACTATAACCAAGAGCTCAGTGGGAGGCAACCCACAGTTTAGTAAGTTTTTTATTTAGTTTTTACATATACTACTATTTATTTCGAGTTTTACTTTGTTTTTACAAACTGTTTAAGTTCACCATCGATGGACACCATAGAGGTACCATCATTCAACAATGGATCGCGACCATCGATCGACCTCACATGCCGACCATCGATCGATGCCCTCTAATATAGGGAGGTATCGAGTTTTACACTTAAACTATTTACTTATGATTTGATTTTCCCTAAACAATATGGGACGAATTATAATAGAGACAATGTAATTTAAGTCTGGGGAAGGTTCGCTAATGCTATTTATTTGCTTTTGAGTTTTATTTCTATAACTATATAAGTTTTTCAAAAAGTTCTATTGAGTCAAGAAAAAGACTATGATCAAGATTTATTATTGACTAACCTCACTTTAGCACCATTCTTAGAAGTTTATTTACAGAGATTACTAGAGATACCAAAGTGGATCACCCTACCGTTATACCTGATATAGCCTATTTATTACCAGTTTTAGACCATGTTATAGACTCTATTTAGGTTATGTTATGTGTGTCTAGGCTATTTTTTGAACTCTTTACAGGTCCACATATGTTTTGGAGATATATGGAGATACTTGGAGATTTTGGAGCATTTGGAGAGGAATAATTTGTAGTTGATCATTGAAGATAATCGAAGTACGAGATTACCATCGATCGACGATACAACGTAGGCGTCGACCGATGTTACATGACCAAGATCAATCGCTGTTGCACATCTGCCATCGATCGATGTCCAGTTCGCAGACAGCCGACTTTCAAGCCCAAGTTAAAGACATGACACAAGATTACAATATTACCCTTTGACAAATTTTGACCTAGACTTTATGGTTTTATATTTATACTTTATGTACCGCACCAGAAATAAGGTGCTAGTGCTAGGGGTGTTAAGTGTTCTAAGTGTGCTTTGAAACTCCAATATTTCATCTATGTATTTTATTCAGATTATCATTCTTGCTTTAATTATATCTGAGTAGTTATCAACTAGGTTTATGGTTTATTAATGGTATTGATGGATTAGCCAAACAATAGAATTGTTAGGGTCATTATTAGATCTATTAATAGAATTGTGTTTATTCCTTGTGTTCTAGAGTAGCTAACTAGAACGCTGATAATAGGATAATTAGGTGCAAGCGAGAGCATGGTCTACTAGCGAAATCTATTCTGTTGAGATAGGTTGCTAGAAACAAACAAGATTTGATTTAGTCAATCTAGTGAACTTATCGAATTAGGTCATAAATCTTGACTCAAGAAACCATCGATAGACGCAAGATCATTACCATCAATCGACGGTCATTCCGTGTCAACAAGTGAGAGCTGAGACATTGGACTTAGTCAATAGATTAGGCGCGCCTGCGAGAGCTGGTCTTTTACATTAGATTTCGAGTTCCATGATTAAATATTTTTAACTTCTATCTACTATAATCCACTTTCCTGAAATTCTAGATCTAGCATATTTTCATATTTACATTTCTAGCATATTTCCATATTTACATTACTAGCATATTTCCATATTGCATCTATACCTTCTAATAAAGAATATTTCCTTGACCTGATTACTTGCTACCAATATATATAGCTACATAGCTTAGTCTTTAGAAATAAGAAATCTATTGTGTGCCCTTGTTCCCTGTGGATTCGATCCCTAAGTACTACACCTGATCTCTCTTGACAAGAGTATTATTATTTTGTGTGTTGGGATTAATGGTTAATTTGACAGTTGTTTATTTAAAATATTTATACCCTATTAGAACATAAAAACACACCCACGTCAAATTTGGCATCGTTGCAGGGGAAGATTAATCGCCATTAGATTTATTTTCTAGGACTTAGTCTAGGTTTGTTACTTTCAAAGTTACTGATTTTTATTTTTATTTGTTTTTCAGGTACAAGCAAAAGAGTACCAGGAGAAAAAAATGACAAGACTTACTGTTTTTTGACCCACAACAACTCGAACGCCCAATCCGCAAAGAAAGATGACAAGCATCGATCGACGGTATAACTTCAGCGTCGGCCAATACTTCTTTACGGACAGCATCAACCGGCATCAGCACTCAACCATCGACCGATACCAGATCTCTAGCATCGACCAAAATTGATCATATAGCGTCGATTGACATCACCTCATCTGCATTGATCGACGACAACAAACGAGTTCATATGGTGGCGCCTATAATTGTGGTTCAGAATGAGAATGGAGACTTGCATGAACTCAACGGTCATTTGCATAATTTAGCAGGTCAAAGATACACAATCAGAGGACTATAATCCCTGAAGCAGACGCTGCAATACCTCAACCTGAAGCTAACACCCAAACTGCTCAAAGAACGCTGGCTGACTACAACCATCCATACCAGTACTACACCAACAGATCCACCATTCGTCCTCCAGCTTTTCAGAGAAACAATTTTGAGATCAAGCCCACTTACTTCGGACTTGTAGCGCAGACGCCTTACCATGGGTTGCGACACGAGCACCCTATGGATCATCTGGAGCGATTTGAGGATCTAGTGACTGCTATTAAAGCCAATGGAGTCCCTGAGGACTATCTTTTCTGTAAGATCTTCAAGTACTCACTCACTTGCTGGAGAAGCTTCGTATTGGCTTAAGAAACTACCACCAGGATCTCTGACATCCTGGACTGACATTAAGAACGCTTTCTTGCGTAACTTCTTCGATGACGCAAGAGCAGAAGATATGAAGAGCAAGACTGCTACTTTTTCACAAGAGCCTTCAGAGTCTTTCAGAAACTCATGGATCAGATTCAAGTCATACCAGAGAGACTGTCCACATCATGGGTTCAACGAAGTGCAGCTTCTTAGCACTTTATTTAGGGGTATTGGACTGCAGTATCAGATGGCTTTGGACACAGCTAATGAAGGAAATTTCAGCACTAGGAGCCCTGAAGAAGCTGCAAGATTGATTGAGAATCTGGCATCTAGCAGCAGTACCAAGAAAACAGAATTTGAGAGGAAGAAATCAACTCCAACAATAAACAAGGAGCAGACTGAAGAGGAAAAAGCAAAGCTAGATAGTGTCTAGAATTTTTTCAGAAAACATAGTTTTGCAGAGGTAGAAGAGATAGAATCGGGAGACGATGAGAATGAAGAAGAGGATGTGAACTACATTGATGGGAATGGTTTCCAGAGACAAGGGAATCCAGGTTTCAGCAGGAATTCCCATGGTATTGGTCAAAGGAGTAACATTAATCAGAATTTACATCGAAGACCCTCCAACAACGAAAGGACATATGGATCTTCCTTGTGACACCCCCGATCTGGTCTAAGTACAAGTTGACTCGGCCAGCCGTTCAACAATCAAACAAGAACATGCACAGCCAATCACTATTAACTAAAATCAAACCGAGAGGCCACAATGTGTACCTCAACGATTAACCCAAAGTTCCCGGAAAAGATCCAGGTACCTTAGGCCAATCGCCTAAGTACACATATCCTATTAGCACTACAAGAAAAAATGTTATTTCCAACAGTCAAATCCGTCAGAAATCCGTTGGAAAATATTCGTTCCAACGGATTTTTGACGGATTTGCCGGTCAATTCTATATGGTCAGAAATTATTTTACGGTCAAAAAACGGTCAGAAATTTTTGACCGTTTTCCTACAGTACTAAACTGTCAAAAATTTCTAACGAAATAATCCGTCAGAACTTTAAAAAAAAACAAAAAAAATTAATATTTTTAATAAAATTAATTTTATTAGTAATAAAAAGAGTACCAATTTTATAATTTAAACCTAATTACAAAAGAAAAACAAAAAAGTTGATATTATTAATAAAATTAATTTTACTAGTAATAAAAATAGTACCAGTTTAATAATTTAAACCTAATTACAAAAAAAAAACAAAAAAAAAGTTGTGCACGATGAGAGCTTCCTCCGACATCTTCTTGCTCGCCTTTACCAACCACCGTCGTTTTCTTGCTCGGCTCCACCAACCGCCGTCGTCTTCTTGCTCGGCTCCACTTCTACCATCTCCTACCGCCGTCATCTTCCCGTCGGCTCCACCTCCACCATCTCTTGCCGTCGTTGTCTTCTTGCCCAGCTCCACCTTCATCACTCAGATTCTTCAGATCTGTTAGAAAAACAACAAGCAGGAGTATTAAGAACTTTAACTTAATAAAAATACAACCGACAGAGGAAGATTAAAGAAGAAATACAGAGGAAGATTGAAGAAGTAACATTTTAGCAAAAAAAAACACTTTAGAGAGAAAAAAATGGTCTCGTGAAAAGAAGAGAGGAGAGATGTGAGATTGAAGAAGAAAGTAGACTGATCTGGACCATTTATTAGTTGCAATCAATGGTACAGATTTGCAATCCATACTTTTATGTTTCAACCAATGAAAGTGTAGAAAGTGGTTTCCAACCGCATGGATCCGTTGGAAATTTTTGACGGCTTGCATCCGTTGGAAATTTCCAACCGCTTATATCCGTTGGAAATTTTTGACGGAATAAAAATCGGTTGGAAAATTTTGACGATTTTTTGACGGTTTAGTTTTCCGTTAGAAAACCGTCAGAAATATTTGACGGAAAAGAAATCGGTTGGAAATTTTCAACGAATTTTTGACGGTTTTATTTTCTGTTGGAAATTCGTCAAAAAATTCTGACGGAAAAAAATCGGTTGGAAAACCGTCAAAAATTTCCAACCAAAACAGATTGGTCAGAAAAATCGGTCAGAAGTTTCCTTTTTTCTTGTAGTGTAGGTACAACCCAAGGGTTTTCAACCTTACTGAGTAATACCAAAAAGTTAGTTCATCCGAACAAGGACTAATATCATATGGAACTCGTACTTCAAGAAGCATTCTTTAATACATTATATAATATTCTTTCAAAAGCATCTTACAAAATATTAATGATTAACCTCGAGGTTTTTGGTCAACAAACTTTATATATAGGATATATCAAAACTACTTTGCAAGGATAATAAAACTACTGGTGGCTAACCATCCTAGAGTAAAGGTCTCTCGCCTACTAGTTACCTGCATCACAAATGAGTCATGAGTAACTAGTTTACTCAGTGAGTCTAATCCCGCACCCCCAACACATATTAGTAATATCCCGAGCAGTCGACACCATTTGAATGCAGTGGAAATATATTCCATAGTTGTTATATATATAAGGCCTATCATTCCATCGATGTGAATCATATCTTAAACATCACCTCCATGTTACCCGCCATTCACTCATATATATATATATATAAGCTAAACCTGGAAAACCACCAAGGCTAACCGAGCCTAGCGGAAAAAATAAATATAACCATCATCTCAATCAGATATTCCAAGATCGAATATCTAATGATGCATGCAGTTACACGGTCTCCAGGGTGCGACCCCATCATCGTGTCTTCGTGACCTTGTTCCATATCGCAGGACCAATTCAAGGTAATGCGGGAACTTTAGGGAGAGTGAGTATACAATAAGACTTCACATGATTCATATTTACATACATATATATTAGTACTTGAGAACAAGTACTAAGGCTCGGGATAAACCTCAAATAATAATTCATAATATTTTTTAAGTGTTTATAATTGTAAACACTTTGCATTTTAATATAGTTCAAGAGACTTACTTATGTATCACCCATAATCATTTATTTTACTCAGGCAACCCTCATTCATAACTCATATGTCATCTATCTAGACTCACCTTTGAATCCATGAGATTGGCTAAGGAAGACTAGACTCGAGCTCAAGCTAATCACACTCGACTTCACTTCTGGTTCATAACGTCAACAAGGAAGGATCCGGTTGATCCCACCACTGACCTCGACCATCAAGACATAATATGGCTCTTCTTGATGAACCAGCTTTGTTCTTCAAGCTTCTCTCGACCATTGACTAACCAACTAAAAGGGCTCGATGATATTGGCTCAACACTCCTTTCAAGCTTTACTCGCGATCTTTATTCTTCCTCAAATCAAGAACAACACAGACTGGTTGAAGAAGAACCCCACCCAAAATTCTCTTGATTTTTCTCTTAATTTTTCTCTTAATTTTATGTCTGATTTTCTCTCCTCTCTCTCTTTGAATTTTTTTTTGTTTCTCTCAGGTTTATGCACGACCAGAATGAAGAAGAAGAGGTCAAAAAGATGTGATAACTACTTCTGATTGTCTTTAGATGAGTGTCCAGCTGAGGGACCAAAGAAGGGGAAGTGGAGACAGTTGGAGAACTGCTTCACCACTTTCAGAATCAGCTGTTGTCTTTTCCTTCACCTGAAGCAAGCTCCAGCCAGAACATGTGCTCTTAACATGACAACTTAAGAATCAGGAAAGCATGCAGCTTGTGACTTTCATATGCCATTGACTACAGAAGCAAGCAAACAGGAAGGTGCAGGGCATGTGACTTGGTTACTGATCAAGCAGCTGAGAAGGTGAAGTACAACGGGTCAGAATTATTTAAAAAGCTGCTCGATAATTATGAAAAAAAATTTAACCAAATATTTCTTGTCCTTCGGCTCATTTCTTGCTCTCGGAAAATCTCGTTAAGCTAAATATACACTCGAGCATAATATTTAATACACAACCTGTTCATCAAACACTCGACGAGAATTATCAAGGGAAGGTCTTTCGGTCACAAGACAGTCCCATCGAGACATTAATTCACCGGGTAGATTTTATTTTAATTCTGATCGGATCAACTCCAAACTGGTCGAGCGGAATTTTTCTCGACCAAAAATTTGTTGGCTCGTGAGGGTTATTACATTCTTCCCCCCCCCCTCAAAAGAATTCGTCCCCGAATTCTCATAACATAGTTGTACACACTTTGCTGATCACTGGAGTCTCTGCAAAGAGTTCATAATAATCAGCTCTAAACTTATCCTAATCTTCTCATGTCAAAGCACCTAATGGTTGGTTCCCAAAATATTCGAACTTACAAAATTTTCAGATTCTCCAATCTTCTAATGTGACGTTCATCTATCCACAAAGGACCTTTAGGATAGGCGATACTAGATTGCAAGTTCTCTAGTTTATGGGATCCACCATACTTGAGTCTTATATTTTCTTACACAACATCAATACTTAACATAATAGATGCATAAGCATATCTGCAAGAATCTCTGTTCTATAGACAACCTTTCCAACTCTGATAAACTCACTACTCGGTACAGATCAATATATCAGATTGCCGATTTCCCCAACTCTTACAAACAATCCTTTCTTTTTTGAGCAAACACCTTAACAAAGAAATAAATACGTTACTGCAACACAACTCTCTTCACTACGGTTTACATAGTTCTTTTGAAAGCCTTGAGTCTCTTAATACCATTAATATGAAGTCTTCCTATCTGCCTTTCTCTTATATCAACAACATAAAATTTGGAACGTTAGGTGATGTGCCATACGTGAAGGTAACATCTCGGGTCTTGTCGATGTCAACTTGATTAACCGTGCAACAATTACACAAGAACATGCACGACCAATCACACTAACATGATTCAGACCAATGGTGCTACTCTCAAATACACACACTCACCCATTCCAAGAATTATCTTCCTTACAATATTCATTAAATTTATGATCTATCTGAGGCTCTCTTCATAAACTTCTGAAAACTCCAATCTCTCTAATGTTCCCCATAACCAAGTCTGGTCCTATTGCTTTCTGATTTCCTTCTTCTACCCAACAACTGAGGATCCAAAAGGTTTTTTTATACCACGCTTGATACCAATTGAGTACTCTTGTACGATGACTCCAGAATTTTTGTATTGATACACCCTCTGATATCTTAACAAACTTGGCATTTCCATTTGCCTTATGGTCATATCTTTTCTTTCATTCATCAGTCTCCTTCAGGGTCACTTATCATCTCCTTTCTAATCATCATGCTTAACTTTGGGTAAGACTTAGGTTCCTTCTCCCATGTCTTCTCTTACTGAATTTGTACATGGCACCGTTCTAATACTGTTTTCTGAAATTCCTTTCATTGAATTCCTTACATGTTTTCCTTAAGTTCTCATTCTTCAGCTGAGTTCCTTGGATAAAAATGAGTAAGCCATCTTGATTTACTACTTACAATCTTGAAGGCTATCCATTCCCTCCTTATAAGGCAGCCGAATAAATCACTCCAAATTTCCGCTTCATGATTCTTGAGATTCTTTTCAATATCAACACCAAATTCCCCCTTCCTAAGAGCAAAGGAAACTAAGTTTTCTTTTCGTAGGACTTCTTGAATCAGTGAACACTTGCATCGTTTCTCCATACTAAACGGATTGCAAAAATTTGATCGGAAATAAAACTACAGCCAACTCCAGCTCGTGCATCCGATAATTTACCTTATCCTTGTTTAGCTCCTTGATGCATAGACGATTACCCTATTATCTTTCATCAGAATTCACCTAAGCCAACACAAGATATGGCCATGCAATAGTATATGGTTGGTTAGGCTCATGCAAATCTAAGATACGTGTAGATGTAGAGACTTCCTCTAGCTGATTGCTTACTTCATCAATCCTTTTACTCCATTCCAAGGTAAAACCATTCTTAGTCGATCAGCTAAGCGGTTGATATGTTTTCTAATTCGTGAACAACCTTCTGATGGTAATTTTCCAATCCAAAGAACTTCGAATCTCACTAACAAAGACTGGGCATGACCATTCTGAAATAGTAGCGCTCTTTTCTAAATATGCATAAACTCTTTGTTCTAACACGTACTGTCTTAAGAATCTAACTTCCAATTACCAGCAGCAACATTTACTTAATCTTGAAGAGTCCATCGAACATTCTTGAAATAAAATTGCACCTTGCGGCCGATCTTAACCACTCTTCAATTCTAGAACTATAATACTTGACCCTGATGGTCACGTCCTTGTATTAACTATAGTCAAACATAACCACAAACTCTAGTTCTTCTTCTTTACCACTTACATGGTTACACTCAATGGCAAAGAACTAAATCAAACAAAGCCTTTCTCCAAAAAAATCTTCTATTTGCTACTTTGCTCGATTAGAACCACTTACACAGATGTCTAGGCTATTGCAGAGAATCAAAGTTCAGGATGAATACTGAATAGGTTAGTTCTAAATGTTTACAATCCTTCCAGTGCCTTAAACAGTACTTCCACGAATAAGAACGGTATACTTGAATTCACCAAAGTGAATCCTCCCTAAAACTATGACACTACTCGGGAACTACATCTATGTGTTGTTCCCGAATGAAACACAATATGGGCAGCAGATTCTGTCCATAGAAAAGGTCTATTACAATACCTTGATCACACTACCACTTATTTATTTAATTATTCATATTTTTTTCTTAAATTAACACAACATACAATAGGATAAGAAGCAAACTTGTGATTGGACCTTTCAGGTGTTTTCACGGTCCAAGCAATTAAAAAGTGTAGGCTCTACCCAAATAGCCAAAACTTGGTTAGGTATTAATTGTAAGGGAAAGCGAACAACTTTAAGAAGTGGTACCCTAGGTATAGGTAAAATGTATCGGGTAACTTCATGGACTATGGTAAAATTAAATCCGTACTCTTCATAGGAACGAACAAAGTGTGAATAGCGTAGACGATCCATGATTTATCCACCTGAACAATCATGACCATCATGTTCTCGCTAGCCACAACCATAACAAATCAGGGTCCTCGGTCTTGATCTGATGAAATGTCTAACCAAAATAATCTCCGTCGCCTTTATTGATTCGTTACCTGGCTTTTTATCCACACCTAATAGTCTTTAGACGGTCTACATGGCACAAAGAATCTTCCTTGTCAGTAAAAGCTTTCTTAACATACACGTCATACTATACTCTCTCCTCAAAGTTCTTAAGCACTACAATCTTTAGTTACTCCAATTGTTTGAGATAAGTCCCCAAAGAAAGTCCTTATGATCTTTGGCTCATCCTCCAAAACAAAAATGGGTGAATCAGATTCACTCGACTTCAACCTTCTGGCGGAAATATCTCACCGTGCTAACTTCATAAGTGGAATCTCCAATCGGTCTCATGCTTTGGGTAGAAAACACTTCATCTTGAACTCTTAAGATAAATCTGTCTAACCTGGACTAACATTCTCAAAATAATGCTTGACGCTTAAGGACTAACTCACTTCATCCTTATCAATGTTGTATGCTTCCATATCCTTTTTGAATTCCTCGAAACAATAGGCTACGTCTGTCGTCTGCCTCCAATGTTGTATTTGAAATCTTCCTCAATCCAAATCGTACATCGAACGTTTTAATTATTCCTCAATATCTTGTGATCCCAACTTCTTTATCCTCTTCAGAAACTTCAAGATGTCTTGTTAGAACAGAATGGTTATGGTGCGTCCATCGTCTTGTAATACAGTCGAACTATCTCTGCCACCAACGCTAAGCTTGAAACACTTGCTGAATCAATCAGGCTTGTACGGATCCATTTCTGGTACGTCTGAGCATAAGAGGGATAGACTTGAGCAGCCAGAAGAATAAGTGCATCTAAGTGTTCGTATGCAGTCGGATCTCTTTGAACTGGATCATTTCAAACAACGTCCACTTTGACATCGATAACACATAGATCCATTTATCTGTTCGATGTGTCGACTATGTCTCCTATATCTCCGAGCAAGAAGATATCAAAATAGGTAAGTGCCCCGTCGAGCTTTTCTTGATGCATCTGCTATAAAAGAACACGGTAAGGTAACTAGCCATGACTATCTATCTTAAGATGAAGGAACCAACCAGCATATCCTAGTTATCCTTGCGACTCATTTTGACTAAAAAAAAAACGTTTGAAACAAGTCGCATTAAAGCATCGTATAAAAATGCTCTGATACCACCTTTGTGACACCCCCGATCTGGTCTAAGTACAAGTTGACTCGGCCAGCCGTGCAACAATCAAACAAGAACATGCACAGTCAATCACTATTAACTTAAACCAAACCGAGAGGCCACAATGTGTACCTCAACGATTAACCCAAAATTCCCGGAAAAGATCCAGGTACCTTAGGCCAATCGCCTAAGTACACATATCCTATTAGGTACAGCCCGAGGCTTTTCAACCTTACTGAGTAATACCAAATAATTAGTTCATCCGGACAAGGACTAATATCATATGGAACTCGTACTTATAGAAACATTCTTTAATACATTATGTAATATTCTTTCAAAAGCATCTTACAAAATATTAATGATAAACCTCGAGGTTTTTGGTCAACAAACTTTATACATAGGATATATCAAAACTACTTTGCAAGGATAATAAAACTATCGCTGGCTAATGTTGTTCTTTCTCGTCCTAGAGTAAAGGTCTCCCGCCTACTGGTTACATGCATCACAAATGATTCATGAGTAACTAGTTTACTCAGTGAGTCTAATCCCGCATCCCCAACACATATTAGTAATATCCTGAGCAGTCGACACCATTTGAATGCAGTGGAAATATATTCCATAATTATTATATATATAAGGCCTATCATTCCATCGGTGTGAATCATATCTTAAACATCACCTCCATGTTACATGCCATTCACTCATATATATATATATATATATATATGCTAAACTCATAAAACCACCAAGGCTAACCGAGCCTAGCGGGAAAAATAAATATAACCATCATCTCAATCAGATATTCTAAGATTGAACATCTAATGCTGCATGCAGTTACACGGTCTCCAGGGTGCGACCACATCATCATGTCTTCGTGACCTTGTTCCATATCGCAGGACCAATTCAAAGTAATGCGGGAACTTTAGGGAGAGTGAGTATACAATAAGACTTCACATGATTCATATTTACAATACTTATATATTAGTACTTGAGAACAAGTACTAAGGCTCGGGATAAATCTCAAATAATAATTCATAATATTTCTTAAGTGTTTATAATATGTAAACACTTCGCAGTTTAATATAGTTCAAGAGACTTACTTATGTATCACCCATAATCATTTATTTTACTCAAGCAACCCTCATTCATAACTCATCAGTCATCTATCTAGACTCACCTTTGAATCCATGAGATTGGCTAAGGAAGACTAGACTCGAGCTCAAGCTAATCACACTCCACTTCACTTCTGATTCAGAACGTCCACAAGGAAGGATCCGGTTGATCCTACCACTGACCTCGACCATCAAGACATAATATGGCTCTTCTTGATGAACCAGCTTTGTTCTTCAAGCTTCTCTCGACCATCAAGACATACTATGGCTCTTCTTGATGAACCAGCTTTGTTCTTCAAGCTTCTCTCGACCATTGACCAACCAACAAAAGGCTTGATGATCTCGGCTCAAGACTCCTTTCAATCTGAACTCGCGATCTTTATTCTTCCTCAAATCAACAACAACACAGACTGGTTGAACAAGAACACCACCCAAAATTCTTTTGATTTTCTCTTAATTTTTCTCTGAATTTTCTGTCTGATTTTCTCTCCTCTCTCTCTGAATTTTCTTTGTTTCTCTCAGGTTTATGCACGGCCAGAATAAGGAAGAAGAGGTTAAAAAGATGTGAGAACTACTTCTGATTCTCTTTAGATGAGTGTCCAGCTGAGGGACCAAAGAAGGGGCAGTGGAGACAGCTGGAGAACTACTTCACCACTTTCAGAATCAGCTGCTGTCTTTTCCTTCACCTGAAGCAAGCTCCAGCCAGAATATGTGCCCTTCACATGACAACTTAAGAAGTAGGCAAGAAGGCAGCTTGTGACTTTCATATGCCATTGACTACAGAAACAATCAAACAGGAAGGTGTAGGGCATGTGACTTGGTTATTGATCAAGCAGCTGAGAAGGTGAAGTACATGACGGGTCAGAATAATTTAAAAAGTTGCTCGATAATTATGAACAATTTTTTGACCAAATATTTCTTTTCCTTCGGCTCATGTCTTGCTCTCGGAAAATCTCGTTCAGCTAAAGATACACTCGAGCATAATATTTAATACACAACTTGATCATCAAACACTCGACGAGAACTATCAAGGGAAGGTATTTCGGTCACAAGACAGTCCCATCGAGATATTAATTCATCGGGTAGATTTTATTTTAATTCTGATCGGATCAACTCCAAACTGGTCGAGCTGAATTTTTCTCGACCAAAAATTTGTTGGCTCGTGAGGTTTATTACATTCCTACTACCAAAATCGTCCTCCATAAACTCAGGAAAGCAAGATTGAAGCAATGGTTGATAGAGTCTTAGAGGGACAGCAGAAGATGATTGTGGATTTCAATGGAAAGATAGATGATTTGTACCTCAACTTGAGCACCAAGTTTGAAAACCTCATCACCCATGTGAGGAAGTTGGAGAATCAAGTAATGCAAACAAGTGAGATCAATAGGAGACATGAGAGCCTGATTAAGGAGAAGATGGAGACTGGGCAAAGGCACCACGTCAATGCATTGATTGATGAGGATTTCTGGCAGGAAGTGAAAACCCAAGACAGCAACTTTCGTGTGGAAAATTCTATATCACTCGGCAATTCCTGTTTCGATCGATGCAAGACCATGAGCATCGACTAACGGTGAAACCTACAGAGTCGATAGCCTCATGTGAATCGACTAACATTGATCGACACCATTCTCACAACCTCGATCGACATAGAGACAAAGGAATCGATCGACACTCCATGCCTGGCATCGATCAACAGCGTGGAAACCCAGTCCGATTACCCAAACTCAACGCAAGTCTGATTGTGCGTCCAACAACAACGATTTCAGAAAAGAATACAAACACGTCTGAATCTACGGATATTGATAGAGAAGACGAGGGACACTCAAAGAGGAGGCAAAATATCCCAAAACATCAACGCAAAGAAGCCAATGAAAAAGAGATAGATGGCTTTGCTAAAAGATTTTTTAAAATTCCTTTAGATATATCTTTTGATAAAGCTTATTATACTCACAGATTATGGCTGGTTTCCAGGGAAACAAAGGAAACAGATGATGACATACAAATCATGTTCAATCACCTCAGAGAGAAGATGAAGAAGAGAACCTGTTTGAAAAAGAAAAGTGACCCTGGGAAGTTTGTGGTTCCATGATTCATCAAAGGAAACATATACCCTAACGCCCTCTGCAACACTGGATCTTCAGTATGAATTATGCCAAAGTCTATGGCAGAAGAGCTGAACCTAAGAGTAAAACCCTCCAACAATTCGTTCACATTTGTAGATTGCTCAAGAGTTAACTTAGGAGAGATGGTAAAAGATGTTCCTCAGATCAACAACACCATAGTCCCAATAGACTTTCATGTAATGGACATCATGATAGATTGGAACTCTTTATTACTACTTGGGAGAGCATTCATGGCCACTGTGGGAGCCATATGCAACATGCAATTAAAGAGGTTGTATCTATCTCTAATTAATAAAATATCTTTTATGAACCTGTTAAAAATAAGAACAAGGCTACCTTGATCGAATTGTGTAATGATGCAGATCTTCTGGCCACATGTTTTTGCGCTTACGAGTGCAATGAGGAATCGGTAGATGGAGCATCGATCGACACCCAACCCCTAAAATCGATTGACAGTCTTGCAAATCAGCAATCGATCGACTCCCACCCTTCAACATCGATCGACACCCATACCCCAGAAACGATCCACACCCACCATGCTGATTACGATTACAACCCAGCATACCTCGAATACGATGAAAACTACAGGTAATAAGAGATGACCGAGTATCGAGGGTTGCTATGGAAGAGGCTGGAGTTTTTCATGTTTCCCATGAACCGGGAAAATTGACATCGATCGACGACAACCATACGCCATCGATCGATATTGTGCTCGAATCAGAACCCGAACATGATTCAGCAGAAGAACACGACAGAGAAGTTGGTTATCTACAACCAGATGAGTTCGGTATTATGAGAGATCCAGATGGTCACGCAAGAGCTATGGATGGCAGTATTCTAAAAGCCACGAAGGAGGATGTAGCAGATATACTTGCAATGACCAATGGAGCTGGAAACCTTTTTGGGCACCTGTCTGATTATCGAGCATCGATCGCCAGTAACCATAGACCATCGATCGCTCCAATTGGGCATGCCAAGGATACAGTGAAGCCTACGAAGAGTATGACTCAGATTATGATGAGGATGAAGCTGGCCTGATAATGGACATGAGGGTAGACAATCCAGCATCAACAATCGACCTATTTTGGCCATCAAACGTAAACCAGACCCTTCACTTGGACCAGAAGAAACAGAAGCTGGTTATCTCAGACCCGATAAGTTTGGAATTTCCAGAGATGTAGAGGGACATACACAAGGTCTTTTTGGGAGAATTCTAACTCTACCGAAGAAAGATGTAGCAGACACCCTTCTCATGGCTGAATGGTCAGGAAATTTCTTTGGACAACTGCAACAGCCATTGATCGACGCACATGTACCAGCATCGATCGATAACACGGATTAGAAGCAGGAGACATACATCAGAGTAGAGATTGATGATATTGTGCATGCGATCTACAAAGCTCGAAAGATGTCAACGAATGATTTCTACACGAGGCTTGATGACGTTTATTATCCGATTGATAAGTGCCTCACGAATTTGACTACACGCATGGATGAGATGAAGAAAGACATGGATACTTTTCAGAGACACCATGCGAGTAGACCGGATAGAGTGAAATCAATCGACAGCGACACCTTGCCATCGATCGATAATGAGTTCGACAGACAAAATTTCGCAGCATAACACTATTTAGAAGATAGGTTCCATGAATTTTGTTTTCTTAGAGCCTGATGAAGGAAGATGTTTCTCAGCAACTAGAGGAGACGTCAGGTACTACAGCTGCCAGACTTTGAATGCTCCAGCGCAGCATTGAAAATCTACAAAGAAGAATGCATTCACAGGAGGTTACTAAGGAGATCATAAAGAACGAGAAAATCAGAGGAGATGAGGCAATCATAAACTTCATTGGTACATGGTTTCAGAAGAGCAACTAAGATGTAACCACTTGTTTTCCAAGTGTTGATCATCCTCCTTTCTAGTGAGAGCATTCACAACGTCGAGCTTAAGACTATAACCAAGCGTTGAGTGGGAGGCAACCCACTTTTTAGTAAGGTTTAATTAGTTTTTATTCTTCATTTATTAATAATTTTTGTATTTATTTATTTCAGATTATTTAAAAAGAAAAAAGAAAAAAAATCCGAGGAAGACAATCTGCATAGAGCATCGACCGACATTTGATCACTGCCGATTGACGGAGTAAGCCACGCATCGATCGATATGCACTTTACTGTGTCGATCGACGGCCACCATCAGCGAGCAGGTATATCAGTTTTTCATTGTTACAATTGGTCCTTATGATTTATTTCTTCCCCAATATCAGACTGTATAACACTGACGACAATGTTGTTTAAGTCTGGGGGAGGTATTACTGATATTGTGTTTTATTTTAAGAAATAGGAACTTATAGTTTTAGCATCGATCGACACCCATATCCGACCATCGATCGACGCTCTCTTACAGAGAGAGGTATCGAGTTTTATACTTAAGCTAATTACTTATGCTTTAATTTTTCTAACCAATCTGGGGCAGATTACACTAGTGACAATGTAATTTAAGTCAGGGGGAGGTTCGTTAATGTTATTTGATTGTTTTTGAGTGTTATTTATATCTATATAAGTTTTTCAAAAAAAAGTTATATTGAGTCAAAAGGAGACTATGATCTAGATTTATTATTGACTAACCATGCTACAAGCACCATTCTTAGAAGGTTATTTGCACAAATTACTAGAGATACCAAATGGGATCATCATGCCACTATATCACACTTGCTTAGAAAGTTTGGAGGAACCGAAGCTGATTTCCAACACTAATATTGACATTATTTGCTTTCTTTGGGATTTCGTATACATTGGATCGGATTCCTTTTGCAGGTCTGGAAGGTAAAAGTTTGTGTGCTTCTGATTCCCCTCTCTCTCTCCCCTTCAGATTAAAAAATGAATCAAACATGATTTGGTGGCTACAACCATTAAAGCTTGATTTATATGATCCTATAAAGAGATAAAAAGGTCAAAAAGAAGTGAATAGGATTTGGTGGCAAAACCCATTAGGGCTTGATTCATGGAAGCCTATCCAAATATCTCAGTCAATTAAAAAAAATGATACCCTCAGAAAGAAGGGAGACATTGACTATGAAGAAGTGAGAAGAGTGAGAGGAAAGGAATCAGAGAAGGCTGCTTGTGTTTTCAGATACTTGCAGAGGTAAGAGTCCATGTGTCCCTTGATCGATACTCCCAAGGTAAAGCCTTCACTTTTATTTTATACAAAGAAATGAAATCAGTAGAGGGGCGAGTCATACTAGTATTTGCTAAGTTGTTGGTAGAATGGATTTGGTTGCTATACTAGGATATGGTCTGTAAAGTTTCTCTGTGATTGACTTGATAGGATGTGGTTGCAATAAAGCAAGGTGACAATTTATACTTAGACAATATGTAAGTCTTCGCTTTTCAAAACATCTTTCACATGCTTGTTTGCTTGAGGACAATCAAAAGGTTAAGTCTGGGGGAGTTGATATAGCCTATTTATTACCAGTTATAGACTCTATTTAGGGTATGTTATGTGTGTCTAGGCTATGTTTTGAGGTCTTTACAGGTCCATGTACATTCTGGAGATATGTGGAGATACTTGGAGCTTTGGAAGCATTTGGAGAGGAATAATCCGTAGCTAATCACTGAAGAGAATCGAAGTAAGAGATTATCATCGATCGACGATACAACGCAGGTGTCGACCGATGTTACATGACCAAGAGCGATTGATGTTGCACATCTGCCATCGATCGATGTCTAGTTCGCAGACAGCCGACTTTCAAACCAAAGTTAGAGACATGACACAAGATTACAAGATTACCCTTGGACGAGTTTTGACCTAGACTTTAGGGTTTTATATTTATACTTTATGTACTGTAAGAGAAAAAGGGTGCTAGTGCTAGGGGTGCTAAGTGTTCTAAATGTGCTTTGAAACCCCATTATTTTATCTATGCATTTTATTCAAATTATTATTCTTACTTTAATTATGTATGAGTAGCTATCAACTAGGTTTTATTAATGGTACTGATGGATTAGCCAAACAATAGAATTGTTAGGGTCATTATTAGATCTATTAATAGAATTGTGTTTATTGCTTGTAGCTAACTAGAACCTTTATAATAGGATAGTTAGACGCAAGCGAGAGCATGGTCTACTAGCGGAATCTATTCTGTTGAGCTAGGTTGCTAGAAAAAACGAGAGTTGATTTAGTCAATCTAGTGAACTTATCGAATTAGGTCATAAAGCTTGACTTAAGAAACCCTCGATCGACGCAGGATCATTGCCATTGATCGACGGTCACGTGTCAACAAGCGAGAGTTGAGACATTGGACTTAGTCAATAGATTAGGCGCGCATGCGAGAGCTGGTGTCTTTTACATTAGATTTCGAGTTCCATGATTAAATACTTTTAACTTCTATCTACTATAATCCACTTGCCTGAAACCCTAGATCTAGCATATGCCCATATTTACATTACTAGCATATTTTTATATTTACATTACTAGCATATTTCCATATTTATATTACTAGCATATTTTCATAGTTACATTACTAGCATATTTTCATATTATATCTATACCTTCTAATAAGGAATATTTCTTTGACCTGATTACTTGCTACCAATATATATAGTTACCTAGCTTAGTCTTTAGAAATAAAAAGTCTTTCGTGTGCCATTGTTCTTTGTGGATCTGATCCCTAAGTACTACACCTGATCTCTCTTGACAAGAGTATTATTATTTTGTGTGTTAGGATTAAGGGTTAATTTGACAATTTGTTTAGGATATTTATACCCTAGAACATAAAAACACACCCACGTCAATATCACACTTGTTTAGAAAGTTTGAAGGAACCAAAGCTGATTTCCAATACTAATAATGACATTATTTGCTTGCTTTGGGGTTTGGTATACACTGGATCGGATTCTTTCTGCAAGTCTGGAAGGTAAAAGCCTGTGTGCTTTTGATTCCCCTCTCTCTCCCCTTCAGATTAAAGGATTCGAACAAGAATTGGTGGCTACAACCATTAAAGCTTGATTCATATGATCCTAGAAAGATATGAAGGTCAAAAAGAAGTGAACATGATCTGGTGGCAAAAACCATTAGGGCTTGATTCATGGAAACCTGTCCAAATATCTCAGTGAATTAAAAAAATAAAATGATACCCTCAAAAGAAGGGAGACATTGACTGACATAAGTGAGAAAAGAGAGAGGAAAGGGATCAGAGAAGACTACATATGTGCTCAGATACTTGCAGGGGTAAGAGTCCATATTTCCTTTGATCGATACTCCCAAGGTAAAGCATGCACTTTTATTTTATGCAAGGAAATAAAATCAGTAGAAGGGCGAGTCAGACTAGTATTCGCTAAGTTGTTGGCAGAATGGATGTGGTTGCTATACTAGGATAGGGAATATAAATTTCCTCTGTGATTAACTCAATAAGATGTGGTTGCAACAAAGTAGGGTGACATATACTTAGACATTATGTGAGTCTTCGCTTTTCAAAACCTTTTTCACAGGCTAGTTTGCTTGAGGAAAAGCAAAAGGTTAAGTCTGTGGAAGTGGATAAAGCCTATTTATTACAAGTTTTTGGTCATATTATAGGCTCTATTTAGGGTATATTATGTGTGTCTAGGCTATATTGTAAGGTCTTTACAGGTCAAGGTACGTTTTGGAGATATATGGAGATACTTGGAGCTTTTGGAACATTTTAAGGAGAAGAATCCGTAGCTGATCATTGCGAGAGTCGAAGTTCATGACAGTCGTCGATCGACGACACAACCTTGTCATCGACCAACGGTACAAGACCAAGATCGATCGATGATGCACACTTGCCATTGATCGATAGCCAATCCACAGAGAGCCGATCTCAAGTCTAAGTTAGAGACAAATGACGAAGATACCCTAGACGAGTTTGACCTAGATTTTAGGGTTTTATATTTATGCTTTATGTATTACACATAGAAGTGTGTGGAGAGTTGGAGAGAGTTGAGAGAAGAAAGTTTAGTTTTCTATTATAGTCTTAAGCTCTGTAGGGAAGAAGATTCATAACTCTTTAGAGAGATTTGCATTGGAATCCCAGTATTTTATGTATGCATTATATTCAAATTATTTTTCTTACTTTCAATATGTCTGAGTAGTCATCAACTAGATTTAGGTTGCATAATGACAATCATGGATTAGCCCAAGAGTAATATTGCTAGGTTAAGATAATATCCATCAATTGAATTGTGCTTAATGCTTGCATTCTAGAGTAGTTAACTAGGATCTCGAAAGTAGAACATGGACAACTAGAAGAGTAGGTTATGTGCCATAATAGACTTCATTGAACTAGGTTGTTAGGCGCATGCGAGAGTTGGTATAATTAGCTTGGTGAACATATCAAATCTCGTTCACACTTCCTTCTGATTTCACCATCGATCGACATAAGGCCTTAGCCGTCGATCGATGATCTTTCCTTTTACTCGCATACGAGAGTTGGAGTTAAAAGGTTCAGAATAGTTAATATTTGAGTTCTATAATATTTACATTTCCGTGTTTCATATTCCCTATAATTCATTAACCCTGAAACCCTAGGTCTAGCATATTTACATTTGAGTTTAGTTAGTTTAATAACATATTTTCATATCTGCATTATTATTATATTTCATTTATACTTCTTGATAAGGAATATTTTCTTACACTTATTAATTTCTACTGATATATATATATATATACACACTGATATATATATATATATATATATATATATATATATATATATATATATATATATATATATATATATATATATATATATATATATATATATATATATATCTACATAGCTTAGTCTTTAGGAACAAGAAATCTATTGTGTGACATTGCTCTTTGTGGATTCGATCCCTAAGTAATACACTTGATCTCTCTTGGCAAGAGTTTTATTTGTGTGTTAAGATTGGGGTTAATTTGATAGTTAATTGTTTAGGATATCCATGCTTTGCTAGAACAATAAACACTTCATGTCAATTATCAACTAGATTTAGGGTTGAATGATAGCAATCATGGATTAGCCCAAAAGTAGGATTGCTAGGTTAGGTCAATATTCATCAATTGAGTTGTGCTTAATGCTTGCATTCTAGAGTAGCTAACTAGGATCTCGAAAGTAGGACATGGACGACTGTGAGAGTAGGTTATGTGCTAGAATAAACTCCATTGAATTAGGTTGTTAGGCGCATGCGACAGCTGGTCTAATTAGATTGGTGAACATATCAAATCTCGTTCACACTTCCTTCTGATTTTACCATCGATTGACATCATGCCTTAGTCGTCGATCGATGGTCTTTCTTTTTGCTCGCATACGAGAGTTGGAATTAAAAGGGTCAGAATAGTTAATATTTGAATTTTAGAATATTTACATTTTCGTGCTTCCTATCCCCTATAATCCATTAAGCTTGAAACCCTAGGCATAGCATACTTACATTTGCATCTAGTTAGTTTACCTAATTCAATGGAGTTTATTCTAGCACAGAACCTACTCTCGTAGTCGTCCATGTCCTACTTTTCATACTTCATCTATACCTCCTGATAAAGAATATTTCCTTTAACTGATTGTTTGCTACTAATATATATATTTACGTAGCTTAGTCTTAAGAAATAAGAAATCTATTGTGTGTCATTGCTCTCTGTTGATTCGATCCCTATATACTACACATGATTTCTGTTGGCAAGAGTATTATTTGTGTGTTAAGATTAGGATTAATTTGATAGTTAATTGTTTAGGATATGCATACCCCGCTAGAACAATAAACTCACCATGTCAATAAGACATGTTGCCACATATCTCTTCAGCTGGAATTACTGATGCCTGATCATGATGATATACAGTTTGATGAAACCAATCTCTTCATCTGAAATTAAATATGCTCTTCACTCTCTACCTAATGATAAGGTGTATGGACATGATAGTGACACTAACAGTTTTATGATGCAACATGGACAGTGATTTGAACAGATTTTGTAATACCTGCAGTACAATCTTTTCTCTTTTTGGTTTTAAGCCATCCGGACCATAATCCTCACAGTGATTTCCAATTCTTAAAATGCGTCTACAAAGAGAGAATACAGACCCATAGCATGTTGCAATAATCTATACAAAGTCATCTCAAAGATCTTTGCAACTAGTCTAAAAACGATTCTCGCTGAAGTTATGGAGCCAAACCAAAGTGCATTCATCAAGGACAAATACTTGTTAGAGAACATCATACTCCCATTTTTTATTTGGTGAATTCTTTTTTTTTGGTCAAACATTTGTTGAATTCTTTTAACAATTGGTTTCATACCTAAAAAACTTGCTTAAAATTCAGAATTTTGTATATACTTCGAGAGTTTCATATAGTTATGTCACATTTGTCTGCTTCATATGGTGGAAGTGTTCTTGCATCTGAGTAATTGATCTGTTGTAATCATGAAGGAAAAATTTACTAAGAACCACTAACTAATATACAGTAGTAAAACATTAAAAATATATGTTAATGGTCTATAAAGAAAAGACATCTACTGTCGTTTGTCCAATTGTTTCTCTCTTGAGCGAGACCATCTTGAGATCATTATGTTTGACATAATCCAACGCCATACTGCAAAAGATAGTTCATCTGAAGATTTTGTTTCCAGATTCTTCAGTCTCTTGCATCTTTTTTTTGGTAAAATGTTAAATATATACCATTTTTGATTTTTTGAATATTGATTACAACTTATTATGCAGAAAAGAAAGTTAAACAACCAAAACACAAGAAACATAACTCCGCATGGAGGTCTAGTGCAAGAGAAGTAGAATTGCAGGAAGAACGGAAACATGTCGTTGGATGCAAAGGAGATAAAGCGGTCCTGGACTAGGCGCTCAAGAGCATGATGAAGGCCAGCAGCAGGGGTAGAGACAGATAAGAGAATACGAGTATTTCGCTTCCTCCAGATTAGGTAGGTAGCGGACTGGAGAATGAGGTTAATCTGGAGAGGCCTTTGAACCAAGGCGATTTCGAGAGGTCAACGCATCAGCAGAGTGAATATCTGAAGGAGTATCATGCAAGATTTCCTGCGCATAATGCATCCATATGCTGGAAGAGTAGTCACATTCAAGAAATAGGTGATGGTGTGTCCCATTACCGGATGAGAACAGAACACACTCTGCTGGTACATTCAAACCCCAGCGACGGAGACGATCCCGGGTAGGTAATATCCTCAGCAGGATCAACCAAGTTATTTTGGGGAATTTTTTCCTTGAACCACACAACCTTATACTAGTAGACTGTTGGTGATTGTTGTCTAATAAGCTCCCAAGTGACCTTAGAAGGGAAGTGGGGACCAAAGCTTCCATCAGATTTTCTCCATAGATATTGATCATTTTCCTTGTCTGGAGAGTGAGGAGAGATAGTGGTGAGAATGATTTGAATTTTTTTTTGCGCTGGCGATGATCTAGCCACTGAAGGAGCCAAGAACCCTCCCCTGCAGCCTCCAATCGTAGCATCTTTCCTGATTATTATCATATGCGGTCCATTTTAACCTAGAACAGAGAAAAATGGCCCCAAGAGTGTCCAAGTGTCGAACCAAAAGGAGGAAGTGGCACCTTTATTAACCACACAGTGCATGAAGTCATTGAGCGTAGGTTTGAGCTGTAACATACTCCTAACAATATGAGAAAATCTGGTTGAATCCAAAAACCATTTTTGCCAAATACATTCTTCTTCAACCAAGTAGCACAAAAAAATCCATGATTAGAGAAGAAATTCTATATCTGTTTCAACCGGAAAAAAATCTAGAAATCCTCCAAATGACGAATGCCTACACCACCTTCTGATATTTTCCTGAAAAATATCTCCAAGCAACACGAGAGCCATCAGCTGATGTAGTTTTATTGTTCCATAAAAATGCAGCACAAAGGGAGTCAATCTTTGCATAGAAAACCTTAGGCAACACAAACATTGATCTCCATTAGTTGACCCTCCCATATATAACTGATGCTACCATTATGATTTTGCGAGCGAAAAGATAAATACTTAACTGTCCAAGAGTGAAGCTTCCCCGTGACCTTATCAATAACCGGTTGTAGTGAGGACATCGTTATCCTGGATGGAGAAAGAGTAGGGAATGTGCCAATAGAGAAGCCAGATATATCAGCAAGAACTTGAACAGCAACCTCGTCATATCAACCAAAGAAGATCAAAGACTTATCTGGATTCATACGTAACCCATTCATGCATTTGAACGGTTTCATAAGTGAGGAAAACACCATTACGTGACCAGTGAGACACATTAGAGAATACCAAAAGGTCATCAGAAAATAACAGACTGGCGAGCTTTGGTTCTGAAAACTTGGGATGCGGACAGATCAGGCCGGAGTCAGAGGCTTGCACAAGGAGAAGAGAGTGTTTCCATCACGAATAGAATAGGTGTGGGGATAATGGGTCACCTTGACGAAGTCCCTTCTTCCCTTGGGAAAAAACAGATAGTTCACCATTTATTGCAACAGAGAATAGAGGGGAGGAAATGCACTCATAAACCCAACATCTGAATAGAGGAGGAAAGTTTTGGGCTTCTAGTAATTTGAGAATAAAGTCCCAAGAAACTGTCAAATGCCTTTTTGATGTCGACCTTCAGCATAGCACTCTTCTCACATCTTGCTTTACCATGATTTATAATCAGTTTCGTTGATAGTAGCATATTTTCGCCAAGACTTCTCCCTTTAAGAAAAGCATACTGAGAAGGGCTAATGCTGTCTTTTAGAACTTCCTTCAACCGGCTAGTTATGATCTTGGATATGATCTTATAAACCAAATTGCAGTAGTTGACAGGACGGAAGTCCCCAAGGTTGCAAGCCTGAGGCACTTTAGGGATCAACGCAATAGTTTTGTTGTTGAGATCTTTTAAAAGTATGTCTTTGGCAAAATGAAACTCAGATACTGCTGCAATAACATCATTCCCAACAATACTCCAAACTGACTTGAAAAATTTAGAGTACCCGTCTGGACTTAGACTTTTGGTAAGCGGCATTGAGAATATTGTTTTTGTGATCTCCTCCGGAGAAACAATTCGGCTAAGAAAATCACATTGAGCTTCAAAACATTAAAAAGGAATTAAATATTGGGGTTCTCCGATCATACAAGGAGATACAGTCGTATCAGAGTGTCCCAATATATTCTCAAAATAAGCTGTAGAGTGAGACTTAATTTCCTCTATGTATCCAGTATATATGTCGTCAGTATCCTTTATACTAGATATGATTGATGGCTGCTTGTTGAGTCATCATCTTATGATAGAAAACAGTCTCTTTATCCCCTAATGATGCCAACGAACATGAGATTTCTGTCTATAAGACTTCTCCTCGGCCTTAAGAAGCATATTCTATTTAGCTCTTTCCTCATGGTCCAGACGACCAGTTACTGAATTAGGGTTAGATAATAGCTGACTCTGGAGAGCAACATCTCTAGAAGCTTGCTCCTTAACCACTAAAATGAGTCTTGTTCAACCTCCAAGAGACCCTTTCAAGAGTTTAAGGGATCTTTGTAACTTGAATTGTAATGTACCATGAACAGAAACACAGTCCCAAGATTCTCTAACAGTATCCAAATATTCTGGATGATCAACTATGTGATCGAAGAACTTGAAAGGTTTGACAACACGGCACCAAAGAGAAGACATAGAGACAAGACAAGGAGAGTGGTCGGATTTCTCAGGTTCCAAAAACTCACCGTATGCGTCAGGGAAAGTTTGCGCCCATTGCTGCTTCAGGAAAAGGTGATCAGTCCGTTTAAAGATTGGATTCTCATCCTTACTATTCCACCAAGTGAATGGTAATCCTTTGGTTTGAGACTCAAAAATTTTAGCCTCCTGAATGGCGAGTGATAGATCCTTTTGCCGCATCTACATCAATATCTGGATGATTATAGTGTTGATCCAATCTAAGGATCTTGTTTAAATCCCTAATTACCACCCAAGGGCATTGAGAAACGAGAGTAGTAGCGTTGAGTTGAGCTAACTCCTCCCACAAAGAGTCTATTTCTTCTATCAGGTAAGCGTAGACAAAAGAGACTGAAAGGTTGATGTTCTCAGCAAGAATTGTGAAGCCACAAGTTATTGCATGAGCTGAAGCTTGGTACACTGTCATGATCACCGAAGGATACCAAACAACAACTATTATGGTTGTCCCATGATGAGCTGAGTTCTCAAAAAACTTTCAACCAACTGAAAGAGCATTAGATATCCATCTTGAGTTAATAGGTTGTATGTGTGTTTCTAAACATGCACCAAAAAGAGGTATGTGGGTAGTAATCAACTCTTTGACCAAGGTGTGGCGTCGATTTCTATTCAGTCCTCTTACATTCAACGCAAAAACCATTATAAAATGTTGGATTAGTTTGTAGTACCCTTGCGGGTACTCTTCATGTTTGATACCAGGAGAAAAGGATTGTCGAAGTTATCCTCCTGCAAGTGAGTTAGAGCCTGCGAAGACTAGCTCTCATCATGAAAAACTGATACAGAAACTGCATAGCCCACGGGTCGATTGAGCGAGATAACAGGAAGTGAAGCCGGTTTGGGTTCAATATCCGAAGCTTCTTTACTGTCCATCTTGCTATTATCATTAGAAACCATTTCGGTTGACCCTGAAGAAGGTAAAGCACACTGATACCTAGTCTCTAGTACCAGAGAGCCTATTGCAGATTCATCTTGTAGAGTGTTACCTTATGAAGTTTTAGGTTCATCTTGCTATGAACTACTCAGTTCAGCTAAAGGTTTGCATCCTGCAGAAGGATATCTTGGTAAGCTAGCTTTCCGTTTCGATTTAGACTGACAACTTCTTGAGCGACATCTAGGGATATTAGCGGAAGTGCTTCCCTTTACGCTATCATTCTTCCACAGATTTACCGTACGAGGACAGCGATCATCAATATGTCCAAATTTATCGCAATGTGGGCATTTCTTTGGAAACCAAGGATATGTGACAGTGATGTTGATCTCACGGTCGTTATAAAAGCCACTGACAATTCTTCTAGGAAACTCAGCTAAAAGATTAATTTTAACCCAAATCTTTGCAACCTCAAAATTTTATTTCCTCTCAGTTTCAGGGGTAAGAGATACCGGTTTCCCAATAATTGTTGTTAGTCTGCTAAAGCTATGTTTGTTGAAGAAAAGATATGAAATACCACGCATTTCCACTGGAACGACTACTGTAGTTACCAGAGGCTCTTCATGTGAGAAATCAGATGACCATAGAACTACAAATATAGGGCTTCATGCAATCATCCAAGTTGGGTGACTAAGCAATATCTCCCTTGTTCTGCCATAACCTTGAGAATAAAACAACCTTTCCTACTTTATGAACGAAGATTCTAGGACCGAGCGCGTCCAGATTGCATTCACAATTTTTATAATATCTCATAAATGAGCGAAAATGAATTCTTTAAACTCTTCATTTGCTTCATCAATGTTCTCATTGGAATGAACATAAAAGAAACACCTGAGACATGAATAATAGGGGTACCAAGCTCCTACGCTGTGTATATTGTTTGATAATGTGTGCAAGCTTAGGAGGATTTCAAACCTTTTTTTTATATACAAAAAAAATCAATTTTCTTGAAACCCAACTCACAAAGCAGAGTTTGTATCAATTAAATTTTAAGTGTAAATCATTTTTCCTAAATATATTTTACTAATGAAATCTTCATTTTCCATTAAGCAAAAAATTTAAGAATTTATATGAATGTTTTTAACGCTATATAAACGCTTAATCCAATAAAATTGGATTTGATGGAATTTTGATAAATCCTAGATCACGAACAAGAGATAGTAGAAATAGGAATTTTCTCAAATCACCGATCCAACGAGCTTTCCTTGGTTTTTCCAAAATCAGTTTTCAACACTAAACCAATCCAGCTGTCTGACGAGAAACAGTCGTCTTTTTAAGAAAAAAAAAAACATGTCAAACAAGAAAACACAAAGGCCGGCAGATTCATTGGGTTTAGGGTTTTACATCCTCTACACAAAAACTACTTGTCATCTCTCTGAAACCCAAATCGCCATTTTGATGAGGTTCTCTCTAACTCTATTACCCTCACAGTTAAGACTGGTTCGGAGGGCAGCAGCATCAGCCTCTTCACGTTTCTCCACCGTCTCTGCTCCGAACCATATCCTCTCAGAATCTGAACAGCGTCTGCATAATCACCTCAAAGTCGGTAACTTTGATTTCAATCTCTCCAAAATTAATGAAAATGGCCTTCTTCGACTCCTCAATAGTACCAAAGACGACCCAAATCTCGCTTTGTCGTTTCTGGACCAGCTTAAACACTATAGAGTTTCACTTAATCTTAATGCATACGCAACTCTTGTCAGGATCCTCTCTTGCTGGGGTCTGGACAGGAAGTTAGATTCGGTGTTAGTTGAACTAATTGGAAACAAGGAGCGTGGTTTCTGTGTAATGGAATTGATTGAAGCAATTGGGGAAGATGCTGAGGAGCATAAACGCTCCTTCCTCTTGGCTCGAGTCTCAAGTGCCTTGGTTAGATCGTATGTTAGTCTCGGTATGTTCGACGAAGCTATCGATGTCTTGTACCAGAGTAAACGTCTTGGTTGTGTCCCGGGCATTAAGTCTTGCAATTTCTTGATGAACCGTTTGATTCAGTTTGGTAAAACTGATATGGTGGTGGCTCTTTTCCGGCAGCTTAACCAGCTTGGTTTGTCTGCAAATGACTACACTTATGCGATTGTGGTTAAGGCATTCTGTAGAAAACGCGATTTGGATGGAGCTGCTAAGTTGCTTGAGGAAACTTCCAGCGCGTTTGCTTATACGACATTCATTGAAGGCCTTTGTTTAAATGGGAAGACAAAGATGGCTGTTTCTCTGATCGATGACCTAGCTCTGTCTGGTGATAGTCTTGGATTTGCGTATGGCATGTTGGTTCGTGGATTCTGTAAGGAGATGAACATAGAAGCCGCAGAAGAAGTTATTATTAAAATGGAGGAAATTGGAATTGGTCCTGATGTTTATGCTTGTTCAGAGATAATCGATCGATACTGCAAGAACTTGGACTTAGACAAAGCTTTGGGTAGTGTGGACGCGATGTTGAAAAAGGGACTCAAAATCAACTGTGTGATTGTGAGTTCAGTCCTCCAGTGCTACTGTAAGATGGGAGGAGCATTACATAAGTCTGATGCGGATGCGTTGTATTTGGAAGCATTGAAAAGGTTCAGAGAGTTTAAAGAAATGGATATTTTCCTGGACGAGGTATGTTACAATGTCGCATTTGAAGCTTTGAGCAAGCTCGGCAGAGTGGAAGAAGCTATTAAGTTGCTCAAAGAAATGATGGCTAAAGGAATGGTTCCTGATGTTATCAACTACACAACTTTGATTGCTGGCTACTGCCTTCAAGGTGAATTTGCTGATGCCCTTGATTTGTTTGATGAAATGAGAGCAAAGGGCACCGCTCCTGATGTAATTACATACAACGTGCTTGCTGGTGGGCTCGCCAGGAATGGCCATAGTGAAGAGGTACTTCAAATTTATAAGGTTATGAAAAATGAGGGCATGGAGCCAACTGTTGTCACACACAATGTGATCATTGACGGCCTCTGTTCTGCGGATAAAATAGAGGAAGCTAAAGAGTTCTTTAGAAGTCTGGAAGACAAGTGTCCAGAAAATTATGCCAGTTTGGTGAAAGGTTATTGTGATTCTGGCCTTCCTAAAGATGCCTATGAAAAATTCGTTGAGAGTTATTCTCCTCTACCCAAGAATGTGTGCTTTAAACTATTTACTACTCTCTGCGAGGACAAATATTGTCAAGGCAAAGCTCTAAAGGTACTGAAAAGGATGTGGGCTTATGGAGTTGAACCTGCGAGGAGCATGTACGGTAAAATGATAAGTAAATTAGATAATGTGAGGGATGCCGAGCTGGTATTTCACACAATGGTTAAGAGAGGAAAGATCCCTAATCTTGTTACCTATACAATCATGATTCAGACATTCTGTAGGCTAATGGAGTTGCAGAAAGCCAATGCTCTTTTCGAGGTCATGAAGCAGAAAGGAATAATACCTGATTTGATAACATACACAGTTTTGTTTCATGGTTATCTGAAGTTGGAAAAAGAGCATCATGAAACAGGTTCTGTGATAAACGGAAAAGCTAAACAAATTTGGGAAGAATTAGCAGCTGCTTGTATAGAACCAGACGTTAAGATCTATACTGTTTTGATGAAACAGCATTGCAAGATTCTCAACCTAAAGATCGCCACAGACATCCTTTTTCGAATGATAGACAGTGGGCTGAAGCCTGATAATGTTGCCTACAATGCTCTAATATCTGCTTATTGTCGCAAAGGATACACAGATAAAGCAGCGACACTTCTTACCGAATTGTCAGGAAAGGATATTACACTGCCTGAACATTTGTTTGCTACAGTTAAGCGTGCTATGAAGACCAGGAGATCTCAATATCGGAAACAAGGGTTATAATGAGTGTATATTTGAAAGGACAAACATGAATTTGGTGATCTTGGAGGCAAAAAGTAGAATTCAGAACATTGCGAGAAGCAAAGATTACACGGGTAAGGGGACGTGGCATTTTCTGATACTTTCTTGTTTGTTTTATTGCTAATCGTCTATAAATGTCACAGGGCATTACTCTTGTTGTATGGGAACCAGAGTCTGAGGATATAGCTGCAAGTCCTCTGCGTGTATCTAACAACATCCATGGTTATGCGGGTCAAGTCTGTTGATGTTGATGAATTTTGATATACAAATGTCTCCTCCACTTGAAATTTAAAGAAGCAGCTGTCTTTGACCGAATCTTAATTCACTGTTCTAGAAGATGATATGTTCCGTAGAGTCTTCTTAAGCCAGAGATGATGAGCTGGGAGTGTGGAGAAGAGAGCTAAACAAGTTGAACCAGAAGGGAGCTGCACAGTTTTGGAGTTTTGCAAAATCATGGCTGTGTTTTTTTCCGGACCCTAAATAATTTTTGCAGTCTCCATTATTGTAGCTGCTGTACAGAAACCTCAAAGGAAGTTATATTCAATAAATCATACCCATTTCCTCGGTTTTAAATACCGTGTTGCAAACAAAGGTGACGAAGTGCTCTGACTCTCGGCAAGCGCCATGGCGAAGCAAGTCGATTCTCATGTGTAACACACATGCAAAACCGTAACCATTTATTTCTAATTTTTAAGCTATGTTAAGCCATTGATAAAAACTGTAAAAAGAAAACCAAAACACCAATTCCATTGATAGCTTAAAAGCTTAAAACCAAAACACCAATTCAAAAGTTCTTGAAACTAAAAGAGCACAACTAAAAATCCTAAAACTCTTCAATTCATAGTTTTGCTTGATAAGAAAATATAGTATATGAGAACAGAAAACTAACACTAAAAGGGAAAAAGAAAGAGCTGATGAACAACTTAGGGGTTGTATAGGTTTGTCGATAGATTATATTAGACACACAGCGTACGCCTTTGAACCGAAGTTGGTTTAGTAACCAAAATATGTACAAACCAAACTGGTTTGAGAAGAGTCAGTAGGGCGTCGCTACATGTGACTTATAAATAATATCAAAGCGCTCAATAGCCAGCACAATGTGTACCTCGCCTAGCTTTCATGTGTTAATGCGATGAGTACACTGCTACACCTCACCAAGCGCCATGGCGTGGGAGGCGTTCGCTTTTTAAAACCAAGCCATTTCTTTGTCACCACACCAATCATCTTGTGTATAGACCCCAACTTTCAAGACATGCGAACACATAATTGAAACCTCTCTCTCTTGAGAAGCCAAACGCCTCTTCTCTTATATTAGGGCTTCATATTTTGGTTCAACTCGTCACATTTTTCTCCAAGGATCGATATTGGTGGTGGCTTGATAACACCAACGGCTTATCCTTCATTATGGTCATCGAGTTCGAAGCCTTGTTTAACTCATGATCCATTATATGTTTACAATGAATTATTATCTCGACTAGTTGTTGAAATATCTTTTTTCTTTTGAAATAATCTCAAAAACAACGATTCAAGAGTAGGAACGGTGGTCACTTTAGCTGGCTTTACTTTATAGAGAAAAACTTGCAAAGGCATCAAAACAAAAAAAATGATTACATCTCTGGTAAAAGTTGCTTAAATGAAACTGTATGGGAAAAAAACTCTTAAATCCATAAGAGGTGAAACTTTGTGTTGATCGTTTTGAAAGTGCAAAGATGACACCACAATAAGTAATACAGAAGATAAACCGAGAGACAAATTACACAAGCAAACACCAAGCTTTTATTAGAATCTCCTTTAAACAATCTTTACAAGACTTGTTTATTCAGCTTTTACACGTCCAGTGTTAACACCCTAACACACGCTACTGAAGGATTCCTAAGCTACTCGCTTATGTCTCTCCTCCGTCAAGTACTTCAGCCACTGCTTCAGCATGACCCAGGAACACTTCCAAGAGCTTCTCTCTCTTTCTATAAGATCAGCCTCCGTGTCTCTGGCTCTCTACAGACGACCCCATAGCTATTTTATATTAGTCTCCATGTTCCCAAAACCCTAGTCTCCAAGGCAACATGATATGGACATCTTCCATAACAATAAGTGCAACTTTCCTTTTCTTGAAATGCACTTATTCCTCTTTCTTTAAGTCATAAACTTGCTCCTCAAGTTTATTCCTCTTTCCTTTTTCTTCAAGATACTCTCTTGCTCTCCAAGTCTACACGACTCCAGCTCAGCATCTTGACTCCACATGGTCTTCACCACTTACCACGACGTCTGCTTCAGCAACTACGTCATCGACTGCTTCAGGGCGGACATCTTACATCAACAATCTCCCCCTTTTAGCGTTGTGTGCCGATCAAGCACAACATTTTTCTGGTTCAACAACCACGTTCCCCACCTGGAAACTTCAATGCTAAATGTGTTTTTCTCCCCACGAGATGTGCACCACAACATGATTTTCTCCCCCATGAGATAACACCATCTACTTCTGGACATTCATCACCATGCTCTTCTCCCCCATGAGATATGCACTCCTTGGACCAGAACGTCACCATTCTCCCCCTGCTTGATTGCATACTAAGCTAAAACAAAGATGCTTAGATGTCAAGCCTTACAGACCCAACCGTATGCTTCTTCATGAGTACTGCATCAGACTCTGACGCACCTGTCGAACTACCTTCCGACCCACTTCTGATGAGGACATGACTTTCTTCATGCGTCGTCTCCTTGACCATGAGCCCCTCCTCATCCACACTGAGTGCCCTTTGCACTCGTTGCTATTGTCTTGGAGTGATTTCACTATCACCCTCCTGAAGATCATCTCGCATCACTTCCTGACGCACTTCGATCTCCTTCCCCTTTGTGCTATGGACAACTCCGTGTCCTAGCTCCAGACTTGATGCTCTTTGACCTTCCTCAAGGTCACTCCTATCAGAGCTGCATCCATCTTCTGATGTTTCTTCCTTGACCTCATCAAGTGAGCCACTCTTGGCTACAAACATTGCATCAACCCTCTTGGGTTTAGTGAACGCCTTGTTCACCTTCTTGGCCATGTTTTTGCTCTTCTCACGAGCAAAACACTCCACCTTCTTGTGTCCAACCTTCCCACAGAACCAACAGCACATCCGATGTTGCTTCTTGCTAGGCCTGGCCCAGTTACTGATGCACCGATCAGTTTCCTTCCTTGTACCAGCTGCACAACCATGCTTCAGAACCTCCTGTCTGACCTTCATGTTGTTGCATTGATGTACCACTTTCGGCTTGTTACTCACAGCCACGCGCTGTAGAACTTCTTGTCGTACTCCTTGTCGCACTTCCCGACGTACTTCCTGACAAGCTTCTTTGGCTCCACTTTTTGATGTGCTCGCATGCACAAAGTGTGATAGCCCCTTCTGCTTAACTTTCCTAAGCTTGCTAACCTCCTGCTCAAGAGACTCATTCTTCTCATTCACAGCCGCAAGTTCTTCACGAAGTTCTTCAAGCAGCTCATTCTGCTTCTGAGCCATATCCTCCAATCTTAGATTCTGATCCTTGACCCTCAACCACTTGTTAAGCAGCACGTGATACTCCTCATCACCTGTACTGATATATGTATCAAAGGATTTACTAGATCCCTTCTTGTATGCACCAAATGCAACCATATTCTTCAGCGCCTTTCCATCATCCTCAGACTCTGACTCATCAGACGACTGCAATGGAATGCCTTTACCCTTCTTTGCGTTTGGACATTCACGCCGTGTGTGTCCAATACCTGTACACTCAGAGCACTTGAGCTCCTTTCGTTGTGATGTAGGGCAGTCAGCCCTCACATGACCAACTCCTTCACACTCGTAACACTTGAGACCTTTTCTTCTTCTGTTACGACCACCATACTGTTTCACAGCTTGAGGCATCCTCCTATCAGAATGACTCATGAACCTGCTGAAATTTATAACCAGCCACTCCACGGCATCTTCAAACTTGTGAAGTTTATCACCTTCTTCACCAGCCACAAGCGCTATACTCTTTGGCGCACCACTTGCTGTAGAGACTACCGAGCTACTGCCTATCTCCATCTCTTCTGCCTTCAGCATGCCCACTAGTTTGTCAAACTTGAGCTCATCCGTGTTTGCACTAATACTCAGGGCTGCCTTGTGAGCTCCAAACTTCACTGGAAGACAGCGCAGTAACTTCTTCACTAGCTTCTTCTCCTTGTACTTCTTTCCAAGTACACATGCTTCATGCGCCATAGAACTGAGTTTGGCACTGAAGCTCGCCACAGAATCATTATCAGACCACCTGAGATTCTCAAACTGTGACCTAAGATGATCCAAACGTGTCCTCTTGACACTGTCATCTCCTTCAAACGAATTCAGAAGGATCTCCCATGCTTCTTTAGCCGAAGTACTCCCCTGAATCAGCTGAAATTGCTCTACTTCAACAGCTCCAAAGATTTCCGACAACGCCTTTGCATTAAACTTTGATGCATTGCGTTCTGCCTCAGACCAATCCTCTTTTGGCTTTAGCTTCTTCCCATCTGTTGTGACTATGGTAGGCTCCTCCCAACCATTCTCCACAGCTGTCCACGCATCTTCATTGATTCCTCGAATCAACTGCTTCATGCAAGCTTTCCAATGACCATACTGGTCCGCATTCAACATGATTGCCTTCTGAACAGAAACAACCGTGTCCATCTTTACCTCTAGGATCACACCAGTAATTTAGATGACCCGCTCTGATACCAATTGAAAGTGCAAAGATGACACCACAATAAGTAATACAGAAGATAAACCGAGAGACAAATTACACAAGCAAACACCAAGCTTTTATTAGAATCTCCTTTAAACAATCTTTACAAGACTTGTTTATTCAGCTTTTACACGTCCAGTGTTAACACCCTAACACACGCTACTGAAGGATTCCTAAGCTACTCGCTTATGTCTCTCCTCCGTCAAGTACTTCAGCCACTGCTTCAGCACGACCCAGGAACACTTCAAAGAGCTTCTCTCTCTTTCTATAAGATCAGCCTCCGTGTCTCTGGCTCTCTACAGACGACCCCATAGCTATTTTATATTAGTCTCCATGTTCCCGAAACCCTAGTCTCCAAGGCAACATGATATGGACATCTTCCATAACAATAAGTGCAACTTTCCTTTTCTTGAAATGCACTTATTCCTCTTTCTTTAAGTCATAAACTTGCTCCTCAAGTTTATTCCTCTTTCCTTTTTCTTCAAGATACTCTCTTGCTCTCCAAGTCTACACGACTCCAGCTCAGCATCTTGACTCCACATGGTCTTCACCACTTACCACGACGTCTGCTTCAGCAACTACGTCATCGACTGCTTCAGGGCGGACATCTTACATCAACACGTTTAGGATGAACCTCTATGATCATCATCCAATAATAATTTGCTAACTCATATTCGGTTTTGAAAAAAACAGTAAAAATAGTATTATATACCAAACAAAAAACAAAAACATTAAAGTTGTTAACAATGTCCGCCTCAGCAAATGCTTTACAGGTGTCCTTACTAAGTCATGACAATGATTCAGTTCTAAAGTCACAATCCTAAGCCTAAATCTTAAGAGTGAACCTTAAACCTTAAACTGTAGGAGATGAACCTAAACCCTAAACACTAAAGAGAATTTATATAAATAATTAATCTAATAAGCTTAAATTTTATATAGAATTTAGAAATGTTATACACAATAAAAATCTTTGATCCAATAAAACTCTTTAAGTTTTATATTTCATCCTCTAGGATTTGAGTTAGGGTTTACTGTTCACCCCCTAAAGTTTAGGGTTTAAGATTATGTTTGATGTTTTTTGTTTTTTTTTTAACGTTTTCCTTTTCATTCTTTTAAAATAATAACTCTAATAGCCTAATTAATTCTACTTTTTTATATTAAGACACGAGAGGAATGGCATATTTATGTCATCTTCCCAAGAGACATACTCAAATTATATATAGTGGTTGATGTAATTTCTTAATGCAACCAAGTAAACCACAAGCAAAACCTTAAAATCACTCAATATAATATTTGGTGTTCATGTAAGAAGTGTCTGATTAAAAAATGTCAGAGAATTGAAATTCTAATTTGATTAATGTCAAAAATATAATATATTAATTATGAACTAGGTAGAGATCTTCGCCTTGCGCATAGTAAAATATCTAATTAAAATAGTATAATTTAATTCACATATTTATGAATGATTTGAATTATCGAAAAATAAAACCATTTTTATCATATCATATGATACACATTACACATATCAAAATGATTCATATTTTATAATCATACACATTATGCATATAAAAATATGGCCATATTAGCAAAATGACTTAGCATGTTTTACTCCCTCAAACGTATAATTACACAAAATATTTGAGCATGTGTATATCTCAGTCATCACAGGCTTTAAAACTATTTTGATCATGTTAGTTGGTGAAAATTAAAAAAAAAACACTTTTTGATTTGTTTGTGTAATTTAATACCACATAGAAAAACCGTGGGTGGCTCATGTTTCATTGCAGAGAAACCGGTGACAATGGTTGTATATGGGAATTTCAACAATGGACCATTTACACTAGAATATAGTCCAATGCTTTTAGGTAAAATAAATGGTTAAGATCTTATATTACTGATTAAGCATGGTTTATACGCATACATTTTGAGATCTTATAATTCTACAGATTTTTTATATGAAATCTTATAGAGTTTATATGAAGTTTCTGTCTGACTCAAACAGTTGTTAATGTTTCATGTCTATGCTACCACTTGAAAATGATTAAACAGAGAGAGGAAAGTTGACCCATCATGCATAGATGACTTTTTGATCATATATCGTTTGGTGAATTATTTTATTTAAAATGTATTTTCAATACTGTCGTTTTAATCAATTATTTTGATAATGAAGCGGAACTAAAATACTCTGTAGAACGTCAAAGGAAATGGGTTAATGTTCCGTTAAAACCTTCTCTCAACTGATGTATCTCTCCTAAGTTTCTCTCTGGCTTCTATCTAAAGCTTTTAACTTTTCTCATCGATTCACCAGCCAACGGGGTGGGCTCACATAGCCACCGTCGGTCCGGTCTTGATTTTCGTTAGTATATCTTTCGGCTCGGTTCAAATTTTTTCAGTGTAGATCTAGAGAGTATCAGATCCCTTTAATCGGAGATAGATTGAACGATGGAGGCTTTCTCGGTGTCTTTGAGTTGTTTGCTTGTTATTTTCTTTAGTTAGCTCTCTCCGGTGGTCTTCAGGGTCCTTTGTGTCTTTTTTGAAAGGATTTGATTTTTGTTGTGAGATTTGCCTCTTTGATCTGTTTGTATGTTGATGTATGTTCCTTCTAATGGATCAATCGAGGTTTGTAAAGTTGTGCTTATCCTTGATTACGTTTGCGACGGGTCAGATTTGGGTTTGGAATCTTCAAGGGTATGGGGCTTTGGCTTTTGTGCATATCGAAGTGGATTTTGGAATGTTAATAGTTGGTATTTTTCTCAAGGGATTGTCGTTCCTTCGCTTGCTCGTGGCTCGTCAGGTGGTATCGGAGCAGTATATTGAGAAGCAGGGTTCCCTAAATAATTATTGTCCATGGATGTGCGCTTACTTCTCCCTTCTTCCTCAGCGATCCATTTTGATTAGATGTTTTTGGTATTAGGATCCAGATTTAGCTTCAGTTTATGCTTTGAACTTTATTAATTATGTTTAGTTTAGCTTCCAGAGATTCGGTTAAGTCTGCCGGCTAATGTCTCTAGAGGATGATCTTGTATCCTGCTAGCTTAGCTTTCAGGGGTTGTGTAACTTGCTAGCTTTAGTGTCCTACCTGTGTATCACCTTGTTTTTTCTTCAAAGAAAATGATCATAGGTTAATGTTCCGTTTTTTGATAGATGCTGACATGTCTACTGAGACTACTACAGACATTTCTTCTTCTTTTTCTCTTGCTTCGTCATTGTTCAGCACACAGAGACCGGTCGATCCCTTAGGCACACTGGTCAATCTTGTCCATGCCCAGCTCAATGACGAAGCAACTCTTTTATACATATTGATTTAATTGCGGAAAATAGTAAGTTAGTCCAATAAGAATATAAAGGGGTTGAATAGCAATGGTATTTTGTGAAATTACTCTACTAAATGAAGGAAAATTTATTATGTAAGCTGGAAATTATTGTGAAAGTAACACCACAGCAAATGACATGACTGTAAATATCATGTTTTTGAAAATTGGATCGGACTGGTCAGTCGAACCGGTCCGACCGTGACTCGCTGAAGAAGCCAAGTCTGGTTTGGTTTATAACCTGGATCTGAGAAAAAACTGGTAAAAGCGGCAAAACCGGTAAAACCGGTGACCCAGGTCAACTTTAAAATCGGATTCAAAAATATTAACATATTAGTAATGTGTTTTCAATTTTTATTAAAATTTAATTTTCCATAATAAATGTTTGACTATAACTATGTAATTGTTTTTCTATTTAATTCTACTTTCTTAAGAAAGAATGTAAACAAATATTTTTTGGCTTCAATATATTATTTTTATTTTGACATATTCATAAAATATGAGAATTTAGTTGTAAAAATAAATAAATAAATAAGGTAATTTGAATTATCAATCTTTTGGTTTTTATAAATTTTAAATTTACTTAATCTTTATTGTATATATTGTTAGATTTATACTTATTGTTATTTTTCTAATTACTAAAAGAGAAAAGATAATAAATTATATGTAGATTTACTTTTAGGATTATATAATTTTCTATGATTATATATATTTACTTTTAAAAAAAATATAAAATCCATTTTAAACTGGTCCAATCAGCAACCAGTAGCTACACCGAATTGGTGTCAAGTTCGGTTTTCAAAACATTGGTAAATATATTTCAATTTAAATGTTTTTCTTTCAAATTGCCTCTCTTTTAATAATAAAAGAATTTAGCTCACGAGTACAAATTTTGAAAGACAATTAAAAGCCCATTGTTAAATTTCTTGGTTGGTCTAGTGAGGCTATTTCCCTTTACTAATATAGCCCAATTGTTTTTGTTGCTTATCGTTTCTGTTTTGTACACTTTGATTTGTTTCGGTTTAATTTGGCTACTGATTTCCGAACCAAATTAAATTTTACTCCCCTAGCTTCCACCTTTAAGCTCAAGTTAGTGCGGTCAGCTAGAATGTTTATCTTTGATATGTTTTGCCAGAACATAAGGATTCAGTCCGAGCTTTGTTGGCAAGTTCTGGACATAAACAAAGATGCAGGTTATGCTTCCATTTGTAACCTCTTTGTGCTCTGTTTCTTTGTTTCAAGCTTCTCATTGTGCTCTCTCTTGCAGTCAATGGAGTCAACAAGGTGCAGCTACCCTATCTCACCTCAACTCCCACTTGGCTCACCACAGCTTAAGGTTTCTTAGTCATCTTAGTCATTTTGAAGTAATATCGGTTTGAACTTAACTTCTTTGAGCATTGTCCTTAATAGGATCAAGCATGCTCTGATACCAACTTGAAGGGCCCCAACCTGGATTCCTAATCCGCGGTCAATGTCCTTCGTCGTTCTGACCACGTCCTGGTTGAACCTCTCTTTTATTACCATTATTATTTAATTTTGCCTAAAGGCGAGGGCTATCTTAGACCTTAGCTTACGACCAACTTAGTCATTTTCTAGCTTAGATCGTATCTAAACTTACGCGGCGGAATATTTTTATTAACCATTTATCTATAACTCATCTACAACTTGTCCGGTCCAATTGTCTATGTTGTGGTCGTTTCACTTACCACCAATCAGCTTATAAAACAATCCTTGGACAGTTCCAGTCACACTGATCTGAGGTTCCATTTCCCTAAACCCTTCTACCAGCATCCTAGCAAGGTACTAATCTATCCAAGTAATTGCTAGGTCATACATTTGCCACATCCACGGAGCTTATTAGCTCATCGGTTCAGCAGATCCAGCTGACTGAGGTAGTACATCCAGCTCATCGAGATGATAAAATTGAGATGAGCTGAGACCGAGCTGATCCCATCTGACTGACCCAGTACATCTAGCTTATCGGCCTAGTACACATGAGTTGAGCTAACAACGAGCTGTTCTCAGCTGCTATGTACTCTTTCCATCTCATATACTCTTCGACCAGCTGCCTTGAACTCATTATCACCTTCTTATACATACAGGAACCCTTCTCTTTGGTACTTATTCATTCAACCAACCATCCCCACAGACCAAGTAACCATTGAGAAGTCTTCATTTGCTAAAGACATGCATCGAGCCTCTTCATGACTCAAGCACTGTCCTATTTCCCTTTGTCCCATAGGATATGGTACCAAGTCCATATTCTAGATTAACAATGCTCATCACATCCTAATTCAATCAGCTAACCACCCCGCATGGCTTGGATCCGATGAGTCTTCCCTCCTACCTGACCGGCCATGGAAATAACATTCTCGCAAGCCTGATCAGACTTCTCTTCCAAGCGAATGTATCTTTAACCAAGTTAGATCCGACCCTCTGATCCATCATCCATGGATCAAGTCGTCCATATTCAATATAAGATAACACCCGGCCTTCCTTTAATAAATACACCTAGACTCAATACTTATGGTATTGTCGATGCATTGCATCCGTCCAACAATCTATATGGATGATTATACCAACCATGATCCGGCCTCTTTCATCAACTCTTGGGTCTTTAAATCACATCACAATATATATATATATATTGTATTCAAGGGCGAATCATGCTTGTCCATGATCATTCTGCAAGGAACAGAATTGTAATCCGAGTTGTAATCATAAACCGGTTACCTATACTTGATGGATATGATCTTTTGCTTTCCTTTTGCTTTATCATGGAAGACAATGCTCCTCTTACACATGACTTGATAAATTCTTATAATGTACTTCCAGTAATGATAATATCCATTCCTCGGTCGCACTTCTCTTTCCTTGAACTCCCATGAAACTGCCTCTCCACACACATCCACCCTTAAGGCTGGCTTGGCCATGGAGAGTGAAGTTCAGCCTTCTCTCTTCTCTCCTGACCATTTGCGTGTGTTATAAGGCTCTGGAGAAGGCCTAGTGTGATTTCAACAATGATCAAAACCCATCAATGGGTCGTTCTTAACTCCCCCATTGATTGCCCACAAAACAGTTTCCTTCTTGCCTTCTTGTGTGTCGTGGTTTTGGATTATTGAATCTAACCATTACCATTTTATTTCTGTGTTTATTTGTGTTTCAAGGTGTAGGAGGAAGCCCTGGCGTGCCTTAAAACCCACAGAATTGCCCTCTATTTATAGGAGAAAGGGCAGTTTCCATTCTAAGGGTTGCACCCCTTCAGCCTCAAATCTGGCCTTTGATTTAATCAATGGTTCAGATCGCACCCCTTGGGCCTGGCAGCTACCAAACGCCCCTGGACCTTCCCAGCCACCCACCTAGAGTGTCAGATCACCCAGCAAGGTTAGTAGCCAACCAGATTGGTCAGCTAAGTTGAGCAGTTCACCAGCTCGACCAGCTAGCTCGGCTAGTACTTCAGCTAGTGTGAGCTGATCAGTGTGTGTTCAGCTACTTTACAGCTACTGTGAGCTGCCCAGTGAGTGCTCAGCTAGTGTTTATCTGGTAACTCAGATACTACATCATGCCCAACTGATATTTACTTGGTACAGTTAGTGTTTTGCTGGTGTGAACTGGTTAGCGAGTATCCAGCTAGTATTCTGCTGGTGTTCAGTTGGTATGAGCTGGCCAGTGACTATACAGCTCGTCCAGCTCATTTACCGTAGCCAAATACATGTGTCTAATTCCCTTGGTCCATTCCCGACATGATCTAATCGCTCATGATAATTTCTGATCATTCTTTCATCATATCTAGTTCATAATCATTTCTTTATGATATGAATCAAGACAGCCACGTTTTTATTGAAATGTCTAGGCCTTATGTGAAGCTCCTAGATCACTTTACTCTTTTATCCAGACCTTGGGACGCTTGCCCTGAGGTCTCTCGACCAAATTGCTCGTTCACTCGTCCAAGATCCAACCATCCAATCCTTTCAGGATCGGGGATGCTACAAGTCTCCCCCACTTAATAGGAATTTGTCCTCGAATTCGGTGGTGGTTATACCTTGTATCCCAACTAAGTTTTCCAACCGAACTTAGTCTCATCTTGGACATGGAACACACTAGATTGGTTCTTCACAACCAAATCGCCTACTTCCTGCCCCATGATCCTTCTCACATATCAAATCTTTGATCAGCAGCATAACTAGCTCTCCCCACTTGGATGACACCAACTTTAATCTAACCTCAAGTGTTCAATCCTTGTTTAACTTAATGAAACGTCCCAACTTCCCATGCTGAGGTCAGAATGTTCACTAAGTTCATATCCCTTCTCCTAGTTTTGTCTCTCTTAGACGTCTTCCCATATGATCAATCATCTTTTCCGGATTGATCATATATTCCAGACCTTAGTCTCCTCTAGATTTGGTCCCATCCTTACGATTTGTCCCTTTAGAACATAATCGCGCATTCCATGATCCTAGTTCATCATGAATAGATCATACATCTTAGTTAGACAACTAGATCAATCCCAGACTCTAAGCCGCTTGTTGTACTGCTCGAGTTCTAAAGGATTGATTCTAAGCCACTCGATGTACTAGTCAAGTCTTATTGGACTTGTTCAATCTTTATGCTGCTCGCTTTACTGCGAGTCCTAACAGATTGCCCTCAACCTTTAGTCCTTTTTGGACCATCATGTACCATGATCAAGATCTCTCCAAGCTTGACCATTCCCTTAACCCAACCAAAGCTTGTCTAGCTTGGTAATATTGCGATCTTAGTCCAATCCTGGACTTAATCGTCTTTCCCCAACCATAGGCCTACCTCCGACTTGGTCGTCATTTGATCCTCGTCCCTTCCTGGACTTGATCATTTTTATCCCAACCCTAGGTCAATCTTCGACTTGGTTGTACTGCGATCCTTGTCTCTCTCTGGACTTGATCGTCTTTCTCCTGACCCTGGTCCATTACCGGACTCGGTCAACTTACCAGACCCTGGTCCCTTACCGGACTTGGTTGTTCTGCAACCCTGGTATTATACAACCAGGTCGTCTTTCCTTTGATCTTAGTCGGTCCCGACTAGATCCCTCTCGGACTCAAGCATGTTAGTCAACCCTTTTCCCTTTCCTGGACTCGATTGCCTAACCAAGCATGATCCTTTCTCTAAGTCACTTGTCGTACCTGAGAAGCCTTAGATACCACATCATGATGCCTAAGGTAACGTCTACTCTTGGTCAAGTCCTGGTAGGATCACTTAGACTCCTAAGCCACTCGTACCAACCTAGGTCGAGTCTTAGCGGATCTATCTTTGTTCCCCAGGCCGCTTACCCCAAGTGTAGCTTACCTTAGACCAACCACAATTTCCGAAGATAGTCTTACAAGCTATTTTCCCATGGACAATACCACGGTTCCTGATCACACCATAAAGAACGCCCCATAACATCCTTCATGGCATTGCCAATCACTTTACTATTCCCTTTTTCATTAGGTACCCAAATGAGTAGGATTTCGGTTTTGGTCACACGTTTGGAATATGTCCCATACCATTCTCCAAATTGTAACACTTCCATGAACGTCGCATACCGTTCACAAAAGAGTTTAATTATATACCTCAATCCCCGTCATAGTAGGATACCCAATATCATGCTCTTCCATTGAACATAACGAGTTTTCTCTTCCCTTTCCCTTAGGTCGGATTCACCTTGGAATTGTCCGTCCCATCCGACCTGGACTAAGGAAATATTACCTTGACTTACACTGAGTCCTAGATGATCTATCCGATCACACTCGTGTAATAGTCATGTAATGGTTCCTTTATACCGGCTTGAGCATCTCTAATTTCTCACTTATTTTGAACCGCCACCAAGGAGTAACACTTAATTCCAGTAGAGTGCTGGTCGTTTCCCGACCACAGCCACTCTCTGGTCAAGTATCGCCCTTGGTCATTTCGTCCATAAGATATAAGTCTTACATTGATTATGTCCTCCAAACTTTCTATCACTTCTAATTAACTAAATTGACCAACATTCTGGTTTAAAGGTTCTTGCCCTTGGAGAGTGAATCTTGGCTAAGATGGTTTCCCCGTTCCAAGCACGATTCCCTATCTCACCTCAACTCCCACTTGGCTCACCACAGCTTAAGGTTTCTTAATCATCTTAGTCATTTTGAAGTAATATCGGTTTGAACTTAACTTCTTTGAGCATTGTCCTTAATAGGATCAAGCATGCTCTGATACCAAATTGAAGGGCCCCAACCCGGATGCCTAATCCGCGGTCAATGTCCTTCGTCGTTCTGGCCACGTCCTGGTCAAACCTCTCTTTTATTACCATTATTATTTAATTTTGCCTAAAGGCGAGGGCTATCTTAGACCTTAGCTTACGACCAACTTAGTCATTTTCTAGCTTAGATCGTATCTAAAATTACGCAGCGTAATATTCTTTATTAACCATTGGTCTATACCTCATCTACAACTTGTCCGGTCCAATTGTCTATGATGTGGTCGTTTCACTTACCACCAATCAGCTTATAGAACAATCCTTGGACAGTTCCAGTCACACTGATCCGAGGTTCCATTTCCCTAAACCCTTCTACGAGCATCCTAGCAAGGTATTAATCTATCCAAGTAATTGCTAGGTCATACCTTTGCCACATCCACGGAGCTTATTAGCTCATCGGTTCAGCTGATCCAGCTGACTGAGGTAGTACATCCAGCTCATCGAGCTGATACACTTGAGCTGAGCTGTGACCGAGCTGATCCCATCTGACTGAGCTAGTACATCCAGCTCATCGGCCTAGTACACTTGAGCTGAGCTAACACCAAACTGTTCCCAGCTGCTATGTACTCTTTCCAGCTCTTATACTCTTCGACCAGCTGCCTTGAACTAATTATCACGTTCTTATACATACAGGAACCCTTCTCTTTGATACTTAGTCATTCAACCAACCATCCCCACTGAACAAGTAACCATTGAGAAGTCTTCATTTGCTAAAGACATGCATCGAGCCTCTTCTTGACTCAAGCACTGTCATATCTCCCTTTGTCCCATAGGATATGGTACCAAGTCCATTCTGGACTAACAATGCTCATCACATCCTAATTCAATCAACTAACCACCCCACATGGCTTGGATCCGATGAGTCTTCCCTCCTACTTGACCGGCCATGGAAATAACATTCCCGCAAGCCTGATCAGCCTTCTCTTCCAAGCCAATGTATCTTTAACCAAGTTAGATCCGACCCTTTGATCCATCATCCATGGATCAGGTCTTCCATATTCAATATAAGATAACACACGAACTTCCTTTAATAAATACACCTAGACTCAATACTTATGGTATTGTCGATGCATTGCATCCGTCCAACAATCCATATGGATGATTTACCAACCATGATCCGGCCCCTTTCGTCAACTCTTGGGTCTTTAGATCACATCATAATAAATATTGTATTCAAGGGCGAATCATGCTTGGCCATGATCATTCCTACAAGGAACAGAATTGTAATCCGAGATGTAATCATAAACCGGTTACCTTATACTTGATGGATATGATCTTGTGCATTCCTTTTCCTTTATCATGGACGACCATGCTGCTCTTACACATGACTTTATCAAGTCTTATAATGTACTTCCAGTAATGATAATATCCATTCCTGGGTCGCACTTCTCTTCCCTTGAACTCCCATGAAACTGACTCTCCACACACATCCACCCTTAAGGCTGCCTTGGCCATGGAGAGTGAAGTTCGGCCTTCTCTCTTCTATCCTGACCATTTTTGTGTGTTATAAGGCTCTGGAGAAGGTCTAGTGTGATTTCAACAATGACCAAAACCCATCAATGGGCCGTGCTTAACTCCCCCATTGATTGGCCACAAAACAGTCTCCTTTTTGCCTTCTTGTGTGTCTTGGTTTTGGATTGTTGAATCTGACCATTACCATTTTATTTCTGTGTTTATTTGTGTTTCAGGGTGTAGTAGGAAGCCCTGGCGTGCCTGCAAACCCTCGGAATTGCCCTCTATTTATAGAAGAAAAGGCAGTTTCCTTTCTAAGGGTTGCACCCCTTCAGCACCAATTCTGGCCATTGATTTAATCAATGGTTTAGGTCACACCTCTTGGGCCTGGCAGTTACCAAACGCCCCTGGACCTTCCCAGCCACACACCTAGAGTGTCAGATCACCCAGCAAGGTTAGTAGCCAACCAGCTCGGTCAGCTAAGTTGAGCTGATCGCCAGCTCGGCCAGCTAGCTCAGCTAGTACTTCAGCTAGTGTGAGCTGATCAGTGTGTGTTAAGCTACTATACAGCTACTATACAGCTACTGTGAGCTTCCCAGTGAGTGCTCAGCTAGTGTTTAGCTGGTAACTCAGCTACTACAGCTTGCCCAACTGAAATTTACTTGGTACAGCTAGTGTTTTGCTGGTGTGAACTGGTTAGCGAGTATCCAGCTAGTATTATGCTGGTTTTCAGCTTGTATGAGCTGGCCAATGACTATCCAGCTAGTTATCATCTGGTGACTCAGCTTCTACAGCTCGTCCGGCTCATTTCCCTTAGCCAAATACATGTGTCTAAGTCCCTTGGTCCATTCCCGACCTGATCTAATCGCTCATGATAATTTCCGATCATTCTTTCATCATATCTAGTTCATAATCATTTATTTATGATATGAATCAAGACAGCCACATTTTTATTGAAATGTTTAGGCCTTATGTGTGGCTCCTAGATCACTTTACTCTTTTATCCAGACCTTAGGAAGCTTTCCCTGAGGTCTCTCGACCAAATTGCTCATTCACTCGTCCAAGATCCAACCATCCGATCCTTTCAGGATCGGGGATGCTACAGTACCTCAACCTCAATACCAAGTTCGAAAACCTTAGCACTCATGTGAAGAAATTGGAGAATCAACTGATGCAAACAAGTGAGACCATTTGGAAGCATGAGAGCTAGACCAAAGAGAAAATCGAGGCTGGGCAAAGATACCACGTCAATGCATTGATTGATGATGATTTCTAGCAGGAAATCAAGAGAGAGAAGCCCCAAGATAGCAATTTTTGTGTGGAAAAATCGGTTTGACTCGGCAATTCTAATACGCATCGATCAACGCCAGCCGGTGAGAATCGATCGACGGTAAAACCTACAGACTCAGTGGCTTTGTGTGAATTTACTAAAATCTACCAACACCGTTTATGTGACATCGATCGATTGAGTGACAGAAGAATCGATCGACAATACACAGTCAACATCGATCGAAAGGAGAGAAATCCAGTTTGACTACCGAACCTAAATGCGATAGTTCCAACAAACTTTCATGTGATGGACATCAGGATAAATTGGAATGCTTCTCTACTACTTGGGAGAGTTTTCATGGCCACCGTGGGAGAAATATGCGATATGAAGTTAAAAAGGTTGTATCTATCTCTAATTGATCAAAATATTTTTTATGTAACTGTCAAAAATAAGACCAAGGCTACTCTGATCTAATTGTGCAATGATGCAGAGCTTGTGGCCACATGTTTCTGCAATTACGAGTTCGGTGAGGAATCAGAAGAAGGACCATCGATCGACACCCAACCCAACCCATCTATCGACAGCCATACAGTTCAACAATCGATCAATATCCTCCCTATCGCATCGATCGACACTCAAACATCCTAACAAGCCCAAACCCACCATGGCGATTTCAGTTACAACACAGCCTACCTCGAGTACGGTGAAGACTACAGCGACGAAGAAACGATTGAATACCGAGGGATTGCTATGGAAGAGACTGGAGTTTTCCATGTTTTCCACTAACCTGGAAATTGACGTCGATCGATGGACACCATACACCATCGATCGATACTGAGAATAAAGCAGAAACCGAACGAGATTCAACTACAGAACACGAAAAGGAATATGGTTATCTACAAGCAGATGAGTTTGGTATTATGCGAGATCCATATGGTTATGCAAGAGCTATGGATGGCAGAATTCTACATGTTATGAAGGAAGATGTGGCGGATATACTTGCCATGGCTAAAGGAGCTGGAAACCTTTTCGTCCACCAGTCTGGTATCAGAGCAGTTCTAGAGAGAGCTACTATGTTTGAGTACAGCTACATATGTTTACCTGAACATGCAGCAAAGATCATTATGTCCAGGAAGAAGCAAGAAACATATAGTAGAGCAGAGATTGATGATCTTGTGAACGGGATCTACAACGCTCAAGAGATGTCATTAGAAGATTCCTACAGGAGGCTTGATGATGTCTACTATCCTATAGAAAAGTGCCTCACCGGTCTGACTATACGCATGGATAAGATGCAACAAGATTTGGATACTGTTCAAAGACAGCATGCAAGTGGACCCGACATAGTGACCTCGATGACAGCAACATCGCGCCATTGATTGATGCTAAGTTTGATAGATAAAAGTACGCAGCAGAAACACAATTGGAACATAGGTTCAATGAGATTGCGTTCTCTGAGAGCCTAATGAAGGAAGATATTTCTCAGAAATTGGAGGATATATCATAGACTACAGCTGCCAGACTTAGAATGCTACAGCGTAATATTGAGAATTTACAAAGGAGAATGCATTCAGTGGAGGTTACAAAGGATATCATAAAAAATGAGAAAGACAGAGGAGATGAAGCAATGAGAAACTTCATTTGTACATGGTTTCAGAAGAGCAAAGAAGATGTAGACACTTGTTTTCCAAGTGATGATCCACCTCCATTCTAGTCAGAAAGTTAAAAACGTCGAGCTTAAGACTATAACCAAGCGTTGAGTGGGAGGCAACCCACTGTTTAGTAAGTTTTTACTTAGTTTTTTACTTATATTACAATTTATTTCATGTTTTATTTTAATTCTACAGACTACTTATACTACCGTCGATCGACACCATAGAGGCACCATCGATCGACACTGGATCACGACCATCGATCGACCAAACCCACCTACCATCGATCAACACTCTCTCACAGAGAGAGGTATCGAGTTATATACTTAACCTATTTACTTATGATTTAATTTTTCCTAACCAATTCGGGACAAATTACACTGGGAATAGTGTAATTTAAGTTTGGGGAAAGGTTCACTAACGATATTTATTGTTTTTGAGTTTTATTTACTAACTATATAAAAAAATGTCCAAGAGTTTTATCGAGTCAAGAAGAGGACTTTGATCAAGATTTATTATTGACTAACCACACTTTAGCACCATTCTTAGAAAGTTGTTGCAGAGATTACTAAAGATACCAAAGTCGATCATCCTACCACTATATCACACTTTCTTAGAAAGTTTGAAGGAACCGAAGCTGATTTCCAACACTAATCCTGACATTATTTGCTTGCTTTGGGATTTGGTTTACACTGGATCGGATTCTTTCTGCAAGTCTGGAAGTTAAAAGATTGTGTGCTTCTGATTCCCTTCTCTCTCCCCTCCAGATTAAAAAAGGAGTCGAACAGGATTTGGTGGCTACAACCATTAAAGTTTGATTCATATGATCCTAGACGAGAAAAATGTCAAAAAGAAGTGAACAGGATCTGGTGGCAAAAACCATTAGGGCTTGATTAATGGAAGCTTATCCAAACATCTTAGTCAGTTAAAAAAATAAAATAATACCCTCAAAAGAAAGGAACATACAAGTGAAAAGAGAGAGAAAAAAGGAATCAGAGAAGACTTCATGTGTGTTCAGATACTTGCAGAGGTAAGAGTATATATATTCTTTGATCAATACTCTCAAGTTAAAGCTTACACTTTTATTTTATGCAAAGAAATAAAATAAGTAGAGGGACGAGTCAGACTAGTATTCGCTAAGTTGTTGGTAGAATGGATTTGGTTGCTATACTAGGATAGGGTATATAAAGTTTATTGTGATTGACTTAATAAGATGTGGCTGCAATAAAGTAAGATGACAGTTATACTTAGATATTATGTGAATCTTCTCTTTTCAAAACCTCTTTCACATGCTTGTTTGCTTGAGGACAAGCAAAAGGTTAAGTCTGAGGGAGTTGATATAGCCTATTTATAACTAGTTTTAGGCCATGTTATGGGCTCTATTTAGGGTCTATTATGTGTGTCTAGACTATGTTTTAAGTTTTTTACATGTCCACGTATGTTTTGGAGATATATGGAGATACTTGGAGCTTTTGGAGCATTTAAAGGAGAATAATCCGTAGTTGATCTTTGAGAGAGTCCAAGCACAAGACTGCTGTCGATCGACGACACTATCTTGACATCGACCGATGTTACATGACCAAGATCGATCGATGCTGACCACTTGCCATCGATCGATGACCAATTGACAGACAGCCGATTTCAAGCCCAAGTTAGAGACAAGACACAAGATTACAAGTTTACCCCTGCACGAGTTTTAACCTAGATTTTAGGGTTTTATATTAATACTTTGTATGAGAGAAAAAAAAGGAGACAATACGTATGCATACGTACGGAAACGTACGGTGCTAGGTTCTTTAGTATTCTATTTAGGGAGAAGATTTATAACTTCTTAGGAAGATTTATATTGGAACCCTAGTGTTTTATCTATGCATTATATTCATATTATTATTTTTACCTTTATTATGTTTGAGTAGTTATCAACTAGATTTAGGGTTATTAATGGATTAGCCAAACAATAGAATTGTTAGGATTATTATTAGATATATCAATAGAATTGTTTTTATTTCTTGTGTTCTAGAGTAGCTAACTAGAACCCTGATAATAGGATAGTTAGGCGCAAGTGAGAGCATGGTCTACTACCAGAATTTATCTTGTTGAGCTAGGTTGCTAGAAACAAACGAGAGTTGATTTAGTTAATCTAGTGAACTTATCGAATTAGGTCATAAAGCTTGACTCGAGAACGCATCGATCGACGCAGGATCATTGCCATCGATCGACGATCATTCTGTGTCAACAAGCGAGAACTGAGACATTGCACTTATTCAATAGATTATACTCGCAGCGAGAGCTGGTCGTCTTTTACATTGGATATCGAGTTCTATGATTGATACCCTTAACTTCCATCCTCTATAATCCAATTGTTAAAACCCTAGATCTAGCATGTTTACATTTACATCTAGTTAGTTTATTAGCATATTTTCATATTTACATTATTAGCATATTTTCATATTTACATTATTAAGCATATTTCCATATTGCAACTACACTCTCCAATAAGGAACATTTCCTTAGACTGATTACTTGTTACCAATATATATAATCATGTAGCTTAACCTTAGGAATAAGAAATCTATTGTGTGTCATTGTTCTCTGTGGATTCGATCCCTAAGTATTACACCTGATCTCTCTTGGCAAGAGTGTTGTTATATGTGTTAGGATTAAGGGTTAATTTGATAGTTGATAGTAGAACGGTAAACAACACACATGTCAACTGCCCACTTTGCTAACCTTCCAGATTGATTGGGGCTATGAAAGATCGTTCGCAGCGGAAATGATGTGAGTACCACGATCGTATGAAATTGGAAATAAGGCCTCAATTTTCGGGCAGACATCACGACCGCGAGAGCTAGTTTTTCCATTAGCGGGTAATGCGTCTCTACATCCAGCAGGGTTATACTTACGTAGAAGATGGATTTTTGTTCGCCTCGCTCTTCCCGGATGAGGACTCCACTTACGGCCGTTATGGATACTGCGATATACAGGAACAAAGGCTCCCCTTCTACGGGTTTTGCGAGCACTGGGGGAGTGACCAGGTAGTGCTTCAGCTGTTGGAAAGCTTTCTTGCACTCCTCTGTCCATTCAAACTTTTTGTTCCCTTTCAAGGTGTCGTAGAAAGGTAAGCATTTATTCGTTGATTGTGAGATAAAATGATTGAGTGCTGCGACTCTACCCGTTAACCTTTGCACCTCTCGCTTGGTTCTTGGAGATGTCATCTAAATCAGCGCGCTGATCTGTTTTGGATTAGCCTCGATTCCTCGAAAGGTCACGAGGTACCCCAGAAATTTCCCGATGCTACCGCGAACCTGCACTTTGTGGGGTTTAGTTTGATGTTATGTAGGTTTAACCTCTCGAAACATTCTTGGAGGTGGTTGACATGGTCTTGCTCCTCAAGAGATTTTACGAGCATATCGTCGATGTATACTTCCATAGTTTTTCCGAGATGTTCGGAAAACGTTCGGTTAACTAGTCGCAGATAAGTTGCACCACCGTTTTTAAGGCCAAATGGCATTACTTTGTAACAGTAAGTACCGCAGTCGGTTATGAACGTGGTTTTATCCTGATCATCGGAGTTCATCATGATCTGATTGAACCCAGAGAAAGCATCCATGAATGACAATAGTTTCTTTCCTTTCATTGCTTCGACCAGTCGATCGATATAAGGCAGTGGGAAACTATCATTTGGACACTTTTTGTTGAGATCGGTAAAACTGACGCAAACTCACCATTTGCCGTTTTTCTTTTTGACGACGACTGGTTTAGCGAGCCAATCAGGATACCTTACCTTTATTATGGATATGACTTTGAGGAGTTTTTTCGACCTCGTCGTTAACTGCGGAGGCCCGTTCAGGACCCAACTTTCTCTTTTCTGTTTGACCGGTTTGAAAGTTGGATCGACATTAAGTTCATGACATGTAATGTTGATGTCAATCCTTGGCATGTCATCCGCAGCCCGCGCGAACGCGTGTAAGTTCTTTTTTAAACAGGCGACAAGCTCTGTTTTTTAGGACTCGCGAAGATTAGCGCCGATTTTAACGCAACGGTCTGAGAATGCTTCGTCAAGGGATACTGAGACAATGGGTTTGCAGGTCGGTTCGCGTATTCGCTCGAGTTCTTTGGCTACTCGCGACTGCCAAAAGATTTCTGTTTCATTTGTTCCTAAGGCATTGTCATCAACGGATGACTTCATTTTCTTGTTGGAGGGAGTCTTTGATGACAAGCCCTTTCATTTTAGTTCTGCGGCAAAACCGACGAGCCATTTGCCGTTTTTTGTTTTGACAACGACTGGGTTAGCGAGCCAGTCAGGATACCTTACCTCTGTTATGGATCTGACTTTGAGGAGTTTTTCGACCTCGTCGTTAACTGCGGAGGCCCGTTCAGGACCCAACTTTCATCTTTCCTGTTTGACCGGTTTGAAATTTGGATTGACGTTAATTTCATGACATGTAATGTTGATGTCAATCCCTGACATGTCATCCGCAGACCACGCAAACGCATGTAAGTTCTTTTTAAATAGGCGACAAGCTCTGTTTTTAAGGACTTGCGAAGATTAGCGCCAATTTCAACGCAGCGCTCTGGGAATGCTTCGTCGAGGCATACTGAGACCAGGGGTTCGTAGGTCGGTTCGCGTTTTCCCTCGAGTGCTTCGGCTACTCGCGACTGCCAAAAGAATTATGTTTCGTTTTTTCCTAAGGCATTGTCATCAACGAATAACTTCATTTTCTTGTTGGAGGGAGTCTCTGATGACAAGCCCTTTTGTTTTAGTGTTGTGGCGAAATAGACTTGCGAGATTTTTCTATTCCCCTAGATTGTCTCAATCCCGCGAAGCGTTGGGAATTTGAGGCACATGTGGTATGTTGACAGGACAGCCTGCATTGAATTCAGCCATGGATTTCCTACAATCGCGTTATATGATGTTGGTCGATCGATGACCAGGAACTCCACAACTTTTGTTATGCTGCCAGCTCTAACCGAGAGGTTGTTTGTGCTAAGAGTCATGGTATCCACCCCCGAGAGTCCTACTACCGGGTTTGGGTCTTCCGCGATTTCGGATGGAACTATTTCCATTCTCTCTAGGGTGTTTTTGAAGATGATGTCGGCCGAGCTTCCGGTGTCGAACAATATCATTGCGAGATCAATATTCTGGATTGTCAGCTCGATAACAAGGAGATTGTTGAGAGGTTTGACCGAGTCGGTCGTTGCTCTCTCCTTGAAGGAGATGACGTCTCCGCCTATTTGGTTAGGCATATCATTTCTAAGTCGTTCGGTGATTTTTGAGTTAGAGAATCCGATCCTACCTCCTTCTAGCGCCAAAATGTAGGAACCGAAATCCATACTGTTAATTTTCCTAAATTAAGGAAAGCCAAGAGAACCTGACTTTCCCAGAGGTCTCGGATTATCTGCGTAAACACATGTAAAACGAAGAAGAAAATATAATAGAATATCGATAGTAAGTTGCACATAGACGTTTTTATTGATTGATAAAAACAAAGATTATTTTCCGAAGAACAAAACGAATAGAATCTAGCTAACAAAGAGAATCTCAGAACAAAGATGGAGAAGAATCTCCATCAAGTTTCGAGTATGCAGCCGCCTATATTCTAAGTTCTTCTAAGCTAACATAGTTATTCTAGGTCTAAATCCTATGATCATGGCCTTTATCTTTAGCTTTAGCTCCCCTTATATATTCCTTCTAGGTCGGTTTCTCTTTCGAGTTTTGCCCACAGGTCCAGTTTATCGCTTTGCGGAAACATTCCTTTTCATCTCGATCTTCATCATTATGTTGGAAACTTGAAATTTATCTTTCGATTTTGCGAGACTTATCTTCTTCTGCGAGTATAGATACACCATCATAACATTGTCGAGCTCAATTTCGTAAGAAATCACAAGTGGGTTTTTAGCCGCGTTCTAGGCCTCTTTGGGCCGTGTTTCGACTTAAACATTTTTACGATTTCTCTGAAAGAACGTTTAATTATACGACGTCGCTTTAGCTAGGAAGTTCATACTTATCTTATAGTTTAGACAATTGTGGTGTTGAGTTAACCGTTGTCGTTTATACGATAACCATGAACTTCATTCGGGAAAATGAGTTTTTACGGTTTTTATAGTAAAGTTCCAACGATAACTCTGATTGAGATGAAACGAAAAGCATTTTGATCGCGATTCGAAGAGGAACACAAAAGAGAGACACAGCTGGCCATATGGCGACCCAAACTTGGAGAGCCGAGATCACCATATGGCGACCCAGTTTATCAAAGGTCATGTCGCCATATGGCAAGCCAGACTCGGAGAGCCTAGGTCGTCATATGGCGACCAGGAATCGGAGAGCCTAGGTCGCCAAATGGCGACCCGGAATCGGAGGGCCTTGGTCGCCATATGGCGACCCAGACTCGGAGAGCCTAGGTTGCCATATGGCGACCCAGACTCGGAGAGCCTAGGTCGCCATATGGTGACCCAGACTCGGAGAGCCTAGGTCGCCATATGGCGACCCAGACTGTGTGGGTTTAGGTCGCGATATGGTGACCCGGATTGTACGGGTTCAGGTCACCATATAGGGACCCGGATTGTACAGGTTCTGGTCGCTATATGAAGACCCGGATTGTACGGGTTCATGTCGCCATATGGCGACCCGTAACCTTGGTGAATAGGTCCCCATATGGCGACCCGTACCTTGCATATGCGGGTCGCCGTATGGCTACCTGCGCTTTGCGAGCGTAGGTCGTCATATGGCGACCTGGTTGGTTAAAGGCGAGGTCGCCATATTGTGACCTGGGTTTTTATACTCGAGGTTGCCGTATGAAGACCTAGGTTTGAGGTGCTTTTGTTCCTTATCAAAATATTCTTTCGATGAATTATTTTTTAAAGTGGTAACCTTAGTCGATGATTTTGAGATAACCGTTTTTGACCCCAACATAAATCATCTCAAGCCTCTTGGAATAGATTTTTCTATCACTTATTTAGCTTTGATTTAATTTATTATTAGGTGTTTGTTGTATGCAGTATTTAATATTAATGTTATTTAAATTTTAAATTATATTATGTAATTATTTTATTCTATATTTTATTATATAATTATTTTATAATTTTTTTATTTGATCATGAGTTAACTCATTTAACTCATGATCTAGATGATCTGAATACGAGTTTATGGGAACACATATAATGAATGACTTGAGGTGAGCTACCTCATGAAAAATTCAACCTCACTATAAGCCGAGCTAAGTTGAGCGAATTAACTCATTTTGACCCCTCTTGTAAGAAGCAATGACGAAGATTAACGAAGCTTAATTTTAATTTAAAAAATAATTTTGTATCTAATCTATTAAAAGAGAAGTACAAATAGGAAATAATCATTACTTTTACCTAATATTTACAATGAATGCCACTGATATTATCTCCACATCCAAACACTAATTCTTAATAAGGAAAAAATAAATTTGGGCTAAACCCATTAACAACTTTTGTCATTAGAATTGCATATTTTACAAAAAGTGTATGTGTTTCCAAATTTTTATAATAAAAACATAATCACATATATATATATATATATAGCATTAATTTAATTTTACTTTTATTCATATTCATATAAGCTACCTAACTATATTTGAAATATAAAAAAAATGTTAATAATTTTTTATTATAATCTGAACTTATTCATTTATAATAACAAAATTATGTATCTTTCCATAACAATTTACTGACTAAAATAAATACTAATATTTATTATAAATGGTTATATATACAAACAAATACAATGTATTATTCATTTGTACGATATATATCTAATAAGAATAACTTATGTAAAATTTTCAATCACCATATAATACATATGCACAATTAGGTCTAGGACGGATCGAATATCTCAGGTATTTGAGGATATACGGGTTCGGATATGCATTCGTCGGATTCGTAAAATTGTTATCTGTATCCGGATATTCGGAATTAGGATATTCGGACTAAAATCCGAATGCACGCGGATATCCAGACCTGTTTTTTTAATTAAAAACAACTATTAACCATCTTTTTAGTCTATTTAAAATTATTATTTAAAAAAATTAAAAATAATTAAAATTTAATAAAATTGAAATTTTAGTTATTTTATATAAGAGTATATATATTATACATAGATAAATATAATTAAATTTTCAATATTTATATTCGGATCCGGATATCCAGACCTAAATTTTACTATCCGAATTTGTACCTAGATTAGTCGAATCCATAAAATCACTATCAGGATCCCCAAATATCCGTTTTTCGAAACGGATGGGATCCCGGATCAGATAATGGATATCGAATATTAAGTTTCAGTCATATATATAATTATATCAAACAAATTGATTAAAATATTTGACATTTATAAAAATAACACCCGTGCGGGCGCACGGGTCAAAGGCTAGTTATATTATTAAAGATGAAAATAGAATAGCAACTTGACTCTTTAATGAAACCCAAATGAGTTTTGTTGACTATTATGTTGGAAGAAAAACTTAGTTTATTGTCATTTGAAACCATTTCTTTAATAATTTTTAATAAGTAAAAAAATCAGAACTTGCACTCTATATACATAACAAAAACATAAATTCACAAACTATTTAAAATTTTCCTTTTCTTCTACTTTCTCTTTCTACCTCTCTTTTCTCTCTCTTCCAAAATCTAATTTCTTTTCTTTCTTGGTTATTTGGCAAATAAATCTAAAAATCAGATATTTTTTTAGTGGAGAAGTTACTAGTTAGAGCTACACGAAATACTGTAAATATCATTCACTTTAGTTTTAATTTTTTGGGCAAGGGTATTTATGGTATTTTGGGTAGCTCCTACTTGCTCATGCTCAACTAAAAAATATCTGAGATTTCATAATTATATTATCCAGGCCTTTGTCCGATCGATTGGTCTCAATTTGTCGTAGAAAGATGCAGGTGATTGCGTCCTGCTCTTTGCGACCTGAGAGCGATTTTGTGGGTCGACGGCAGCTTCTCTCCTCCGCATGTTCCAGACTCTCTCAAGGCGACGTCGTTTCAGACCGACCAGTTTCTTCAGTAAAGTAAAGCCTTTTAGCTTTTTCCAATAGCCAATTTTAAAAAAAAAGATGTTCTTTTTGATTTGGGTTCCTTAAAAGATTTCAGATTTTCATGTTCCTTATTAGCTTCTTCCACTACCATAACATTGAATGAGAGACATGTAACAACATTCTTAGTTTCACACCCAATCACCTAAAACACAAAGCGTGACAATCTTATCAATTTACATTTACTACCAAAAGTGTAAAGCAAATGCTTCATTTGAAATTTGAGACATTGATTCATTAGTCTGTTTTCTTTCTTTCTGTTGTAAATACTCAATGACTTGGGAAACTAGATGTGTTTTGGTTGTTTGTGTTTCTTAATAGGACTGGTCGAGATTGGAAGTCGAATTTGCATGAGTTAGCCATTAAAAGTGTCCCAAGGCGAATCTTGTTGACAAGTATATTCATGAACCTGTGCTGTAATCCTTCAAGGTACTTATCAGGTCTGCACCTTCTTAAGCTTAGTTTTCAAACAAATTGATTAGTCAAAGTCTGTATAAGAAGCTTAATTGTCACATTCTACTTCAAAGCCCACAATTTATTGGTCTAGCAGAACACTTTCATAACACCTTTTTCAGTTTTTCTTAAATCATAAAATGTTATTCAGTGAATCCTAGTGATGTTGTGGGTCGTTGAGCTAACGCTTTTGATGACACTACAGCACTAGCACTTGGCGATCCATCTGTTGCGACAGTTGAAGATGTAAGTCCACCTGTTTTCCCAGCGGGACCTCTGTTCCCTACCGAGGTTAGTTTCTTTGGCGAGGATAAATGGTAATCAAAGTTTTAGGCTTTTATGGTTACACGAAGATTCATATACTTCTTTCCTGTTACAGGGGAGAATTGTTCAACTGTTTGAGAAGAACACTTACTCCGTTGTCAACATATTTGATGTGACATTACGGCCTCAGCTCAAAATGACTGGTGTCGTTGAGGTACTTTTTCTTTATGCCATAAAAATCTATCTCTTGTTCATGTTATTTATCGGTTGTTTGATGTACAATTCTCTCAAATTCAATCGTAGATACCTGAAGGAAATGGCTCTGGAGTAGTTTGGGATGGACAGGGATACATTGTGACCAATTATCACGGTAAGATGGTCTTAATGAAGCTTCAAGTGATTATAGAAGAAATTTAATAGTTGTGGTTATAGCTGTATGTATCTTCTGCTGAACAGTTATTGGCAATGCTCTTTCAAGAAACCCAAGCCCTGGTGATGTAGTTGGCCGTGTCAATATTCTTGCATCTGATGGGTGAGTTTTGAACTGTTTCAGCATTTATCTGTCTCTCTTGTTGTTTCTCACGTCTGCTCATACGTGCAAATCCTGAAGGGTACAGAAAAATTTCGAAGGGAAACTTGTTGGTGCTGATCGTGCTAAGGATCTAGCTGTACTGAAGGTAGAGGCACCTGAAGCACTCCTTAAACCGATCAGAGTTGGACAATCAAATTCTCTAAAAGTTGGGCAGCAGTGTTTAGCAATTGGGAACCCGTTTGGTTTTGACCACACCCTTACGGTTGGTGTCATCAGCGGTCTTAACCGCGACATTTTTAGCCAAACCGGTGTTACCATTGGTGGTGGAATTCAAACCGATGCAGCTATTAACCCGGGAAACAGGTACCTCTATAGAATCATACAAAACGGTGTTATAGCTTTTCTTCCGAAATCATTCTTGTGTGTGTGTGTTTACTAATGGATCTTTCTGCATCGTATATTGCAGTGGAGGTCCTCTGCTCGATTCAAAAGGGAACTTAATTGGAATCAACACAGCCATATACACACAGACAGGTGATTTTCAGTGACTCCTTGTCAATTTTTTTTTTGGCTGTAATAATCCATTTTAAATCTTAGTCTTGGCTTGAATAGGAACATCTGCTGGTGTGGGATTTGCAATACCATCATCAACGGTATTGAAGATTGTTCCTCAATTAATCCAATTCAGCAAAGTAAGCACACAGAAAATCCATTATTTAGTTTTATTTTCTTGATGTTGTTACTAAAAAAATGCAAAGTTGCAGGTCCTTCGAGCTGGTATTAACATAGAGTTAGCTCCAGATCAAGTAGCTAATCAACTTAATGTTCGTAACGGAGCTCTTGTACTTCAGGTATGTAATCATTCACATACTCTAAAACCTCAAAAAACGGCACTTTCTTTTGATATGTAATGAATGTGAATGCAGGTACCTGGAGATAGTCTGGCTGCAAAAGCAGGGTTACGTCCAACATCCCGAGGTTTTGCTGGTAATATAGTACTTGGAGATATCATTGTTGCAGTTGATGATAAACCCGTAAGCTTGCTTATTCTCAAGTTTCACTTTGTTTGTTCTTGAAATAGGAAGAACCTTTTCTTGTCTTTTTTTCTCAGAACTGAGATTCTGATTGGTTATGGGGCTTAATCAGGTGAAAAGCAAAGCTGAGTTGATGAAGGTATTGGATGAGTATACTGTGGGTGATAAGGTGAAACTTGCAATCAAGAGAGGAAGTGAAGATTTGGAGTTACAGATCTCATTGGAAGAGAAGAGCTGATGAAAAATTAATCTCTGTGATTTTTTCTTCTTGTTCTCAATCTTTGAATACACATGTATGTTAATAGAAGAAACATGTTCCTTGTACTGTTCAAATGGTGTCTACAGATGTATACTTTACTAAGGGTTATGCAAGTCATTACAAAGATTAGGGATCTTAGATTAGGACAGCTTTCAAGAAACGTTGGAATGATATCCATATCCCAAAAATAAAGATCTGCTTCCAAACATGACAGGTTGCAAAGTTGGGGTAATGCCACGATCTTTTTGATGAACCACTCATCAGACACAAAATAAGGAGATGAGAATATTGGTAAGCAAAAAAAAGTTTCACTGAAAGAGCATTACGTGTAGACATATACCATGAAAACTTTGTCAGAGATCTTCATCTCCCTAACTCCAGATATATTGGTGAAGAAAGGATCAGGGACGTCACCAACATAACTATTCATACTGCCAAAAAGATTAAACTTGGTTAAGGAACCTAAATTGCATACGGTTTTACATTGGGATAACACATCAAGGAGATTCAGATACTTGAGCCTAGGGGCATTAATCAAAACCCTCAGGCTTTTATCATCACATTCGTCAATCCAATCAAAGGCAATTTCAATACTGAGACTGGTTAATGTCTGAGAGTGCACTCTTAAAACATTTACACCACCATGAGCCCTTGTAACAAAGCTGAAATTTTCGACAACTGGACACGATGAGATAAGCGACTCTGGACACGCTTCATGGTCTTTTACAAGGCCAGTGAGGAGAAGACAGACGTAACCCATGAGGAGAAAACAGATGGAACCAAAAAAGTAGCGAGGCCTGGGATCAAGCATAGGTGCAAGCCAAATATAATATATGTATGGCAAATTAAGGAAGGTTACAACTATAAAGAAGGTGACACCGAGTAAGGCTGATGTTGATGTTGATTCTACTCCTAAGAAGAGAGGCAAACAAAGAAGATTGATGCTGATGGTGCTTCTAAAAAGAAGAACAGACAAACGAAGAGTGATGTTGATGGTGCATCTAAGAAGAGGGGCAGACAAAAGAAGAGTGATGTTACACTACATGCATCTACACTAATGGAGAAAAGAAAATATGAACTATCAGAGTGGCTGCGGAGTCCTTTCATGGAGGGGAAGACCGATGACATTGACGGACCGGCGAAGAAGCGTAAAATAAAGGTTTAGTAGGCTTGTGTTCTATTTATGTATTTAGAATGTTATTTAAGTATTGTGGATGTTTAAAACTTGGTACGAGAATGCTTTTGAATGTTTAAAACTTGGTACGAGAATGCTTTTGAATGTTTAAAACTTGATGTGTTGCAAAGACAGGTTTGAAAAACTAATTTAGTCGGTTTAGTATGCCCACAAATGAATTAGTTAGATAACTGGATTTATTGGGTTTATTATGCCTAAAATCACTATAAAATACCAAAAACGGTTAAGACATGTAAAACGCTAAAATATATATATAATATTAAAATAATAGATAAAAAAATTAAAAAAAAAAGAAATTTCACATGTAAAAACGTGAAGCCATCATATATAGAATTAATATTATATTTAACACTTAGTAATACATGGTAGTCTTCAAGGTAGTAGTAGTACTAACTTACACATAGTAATACTTTGGTATTTTACGTTTATCTAGTTAAACCATCACAAATGGAAGTTTTTGTAGTAAAACCAACAATTTTCCACTATTATTATCATTAAGTAATACATTTACATAAACAATTTACCAGTAATATATATTTTGTTACATTTTTCTTACTATAATCTAACCATTCACACACTAACAAGGAAAGTTAAAGAATGTTTTTGTGAAACTCATAAATTTTTCTTAAACTCTTGAAAATAATCATCAAAAATAGTAAATCTACATATGTATCATATACATAGTCTACGAAATGAAAATAATTATCAAATATATGGATTTTATATACCAAATATACATACTCCCAATAGTATATATTGGTTTCAAATTACATATAATAAAACCAAACTGTAATCCTAGTAGTCCATATTACACATAATAAAACCAATACTCCTAGTAGTTCATATTACACATAATAAAACCAGTAGTCCTAGCAATCCATATTACATATAATAAAATCGGTAGTCCTAGTAATCCATATTACACATAATAAAACACAACGATTTAACCTGAAGCACTTCCACATTCAAAATGCGATGCCATACTTCCTCCTCTGGATCTTCCTCTACCTCTTGCTCTCCCTCTGCCTCTTTTCCTCTTCCACGGGATTCTCCAACTGATGAAAATCTTGTTTGTTGTGGTTTTCCTTCTTCGTTTCAAAATCTGGAGGAAATACTTTTAAAGCTTTAAACTCTTTTGGTATAGCCCAATCAGACATATGAGGAATATGACATATTTTCATGCGATAAGCCAAAGCTCATTGCTCCAACAAATAGTATACTAACTATATATAGTACATGCTACTAATATATTGGTCATCAAAAAGAAACACTATATACGGACAATCGAACACAAACCATACTATCACAAAAATGTAAATCGTATACCATCGACTAGAACAACTAACAACAACTGACACCGGCAATAAAGTTCGTATAGCATCTATAAAGCCATCGCCGAAAAATCTGTAAGCTTTTGATAAATCAGTTTACTTGGATTGCAACTTAACAAACCTTCTTCGTCGTCGCATACAAGGTTTCAGATCTTTTCACGATCATATATCTTGAGAAACATATATTCTTTCCACTACAAGAAAATAATTACTTAGCGAGGGCAGATTTCGTGGCTATTTCCTCGTGAAAGAGGGTTTACGAGGAAATAACCACGAAATGGTAAACCTCGTGTCACGTTCGTCGTAAAGATAATTTCCTCGCTAAATCCACGTAAAGTTTACGAGGAAACATTTCCTCGTAAAGGTGGGCCTAAATTTCCTCGTAAATACCACGGAAAGTAACCACGCACAAGACACGCTAACATTTTCTCGCTAAATACACTTAAATGATTCCTCGTAAACTACTAGCTAACTTCTCCTCGTTAAATCTACGTAAACTATTCCTCGTAAGTCCCTCGTTAGGTTTCGACGTAAAAGCCACGTAACGTATTCCACGTAAATCCCACGTTAGTTATTGGAAGTTAATTCCTCGTAATATTAAGGAGTAATTAACTTCGAAACTTATTTTTCCCTGCATTTATAATTTTATTAAATATAATTAATTTTTTTTGAAATAAAATTAAATTAATTAAATAGAATAAAAATATTTTGTAAATATATAAGTTTTATACAATTTATATTACAACAAAAGGAAAGAAGAGCTATGAATTTTGGAGTCGTCGTTCCTTCTGTTCATCTTGTTCTGGTCTGGGTCTGGAATGCCCAATTGTCTCCGTCTCGTTGCTAACATTAGCTCCAATTGCGGATTTTCAGCCGCTAAAACGTCCAGGAAACTCTCAGGTGAACCCATTTGAGCTTGCGTCGCCTGTAACTTCGTACGCAGCTGAGCAGTCTCATCTTCCCGTCGCTGAGCATAAGACGATGTCGCTCTTGGGATATCATTAACGGAACCAATCCCAAATCTACGTCCCTTTTTCTTAGGAACGACCTTTTAAAAATATAAAAATTAATGTTAGCCAATAATAAAAAGAAAAGATATTAAATGAATAACAAGAAAACAATTTTACCTCCTCGTAAATCTCATCCACTTGAGCAGTGGATAATATAACGGGTGTCCCATCGGCGGACTGCTGGGACAGCTGGGTTTGGCGTTCTTCGACCCGAGCAACAACGTCGTTGTAGATTTGCTCGGATCTAGGATCTACAAATTTCCCAGCCTTGTTCTTGTGGGTCCTCTCGTAAAGTTCCTTAAGAGAGGGTAGAACTCCCGTCTCTTTAGCCTAAAAGAAATTTAAAAATAATTAATCAATTAAAATATATATAATTAAAAAATTAATAAATTTAAATATTTAATTACCATTTGTAGACGGACACCGGCGTCTGGTGTTTGACCTGAAGAGTGAAGCATGGGCAAGTTGCCATGCTCGTCTCTCGTTAGACGGGAAGAGGAGCAGCTGTTGGAGACTCTGATCGAGGATGGCAAGTTCCAATAACGTATGAGGCCATCCCACACCTCCGTTGTGAGCTCAGCGGGCTTCCCGTGCTCATAACCGTCGACCAAATAATCGTCCTTCCAGTTAGACACCGTGTCCAACAATCGCTCTTTTGCCAACAATCGTCCTCCTCCTCCTCCTCCTCCTCCTCCTCCTCCTCCTGATGCGGCCGAAGTTCAACTTCAATAATCTCCTGCAAGATCCCATAGAAATTTGTTTCGCCTTTCATACATATTCCATAATTACTTGTCGCACGTTGTCTACCATACTCATATGTATGAAAAGTATAGCCTCGTGTGAAATACATCGGCGATGTGGTGACCTTTGCAACTGGACCTTGAACTAATTCGTGAAACCATGCGGGATAATCTGGATCGTCATAATCAACCTACAAAAATAAAAAGAACTTTGAAATTCATCATAGTAACACCGAACATTGAAAAATAAAGAGAACGTTGTAATACATGTTTCCTTAACCACTTAATAAAGTGTTGATCTTTCCTTCTGTCTAACTCACTTGTGGATATATCCAGAATTGCTTCTTCGACTTGAGTAACAAATTGGCTGTACATTTTTTTGTTAATTAATCAATTCCAAACAAAACATATGTGTTTGAGAAGAATATAAATGTGTAACTACCTTTCAAAATAGCGAATCAATGCATGCTCGCAGTTGAGAAGAATATAAATGTGAGCACTATGGAGGTATTCATCACTCGACCACCAAACCTCTTTCAATTTCCCACCAAATCTCCCAATTTGGCAAAAGATATCTGGAACATCTTTTTCCAAATATGTCGGCACAACACCACCATCATCATATCTTCTTGTAGCTCGTTTCCGCGTACGTACTTTCATAATTCAAATTATTACCTGCAAGTTCTTCATGTACATTTGTTGGCAGTAGCTCCGCAAATGCAAAAGGAAGTAGTCATTGCATAAAGACATGACAATCATGGCTCTTCATCCCTGAGAACTTTTGACCTTTTTCAACACATCTCGAAAGATTTGAAACATACCCATCAGGAAACTTCACTTCGGATGCAACCCAGTTGAACAACACTGACTTATTTCTGATGACAATCTGAATATCGGAACTGGAACTTGTCCATTGCTGTTTATATGTAACTCACTTCTTGAGCAAATATCAGGTAAGTCCAACCTTGATTTGATATTGTCTTTCGTCTTTCCAGAGACATGCAATATTGTGTTCAGGATGTTCTCAAAAAAATTCTTCTCTATATGCATCACATCGAGGTTGTGACGTAAAAGAAGATCCTTCCAATATGGCAATTCCCAAAATATACTCTTTTTGTGCCAGTTGTGCTGAACTCCGTAATAATCAGACATATTACTGGGAACATGCCAATTACCACCATGAGGAACGGTTTCTAGAGCACCGTAGTAATCGATTTGCGATTCGATTTGTTCTCCAGTTAAATATGGAGGAGGAGTGTCTCTCACAACCTTTTTGTGCCTGAACAATGTCTTGTTTCTTCTATACGAATGGTGAATGGGAAGAAATCGACGGTGACAATCGAACCAACTTGTGTTCCTTTCATTCTTCAACTGAAACGCATCTGTCATTCCATTACAATATGGACAAGATAATATCCCATGTGTAGTCCATCCAGACAACATTCCATATGCAGGAAAGTCACTTATCGTCCACAGAAGCATCGCTCGCATCGTAAAATTAGTTTTCGTTGAACAATCATACGTCCTCACCCCTGTTGACCACAAATCTTTCAACTCTTTTATCAGTGGTTGTAGAAAAACATCGAGAGATCTTTTTGGATGTTTCGGACCAGGTATTAATATGGTCATGAATAGAAACTCTCGTCGCATGCACATCTCTGGTGGCAGGTTGTATGGCGTAAGAAAGACTGGCCACAACGAATAATGTTTACCTGACATTCCAAATGAACTAAATCAATATGTGCATAATCCAAGATACACATTCCGGATATTGCTAGCGAAATCTGGATGCACATTGTTAAAATGTTTCCAAGCTCTTGCATCTGATGGATGAGTCATCTCACCCTCCGTCTGAGTATGCTCGGCATGCCATCTCATCCCTACGGCAGTCTCTTTAGAATGGTACAATCTTTTCAATCTGTCTGTAAGTGGTAGGTACCACATCCTTTGGTAAGGTACCCTATTACACCCTCGTACTTGTGGTTTGAATCGTGGCTTCTTGCAGAATCGACATTCGTCTAACTTCTCATCATCTCCCCAGTAATCATGCAATTTTCGATGCAAACGTCTATCATCTCCGAAGGCAACCCAAGACTATGAACCAATTTCTGAATCTCATAATAAGAATCAGCACACACATTGTCTTCTGGCAAATACTCTTTAAACAAGTCTGCCCAAGCATCCATGCAATTTTCAGGTAGATTGTGATCGGTTTTAATATTCATCATTCTAGCAGTCAACGATAATTTAGAGAGACCTTCTCTACAACCACTGTAAATTGGTTGATTCGCAACATCTAACATTTCATAAAACTTTTTTGCATCTATATTAGGTTCTTCATGAGCTTCATCATGATGAGTTACAAATGCATCACCTACCATATCATGAACCCTATCATAATCTACCATCTGTTCCTCATGATGGTAACTATTTTCATTATGCAAATGATCAACCGCGGGTTCAACCTGAAAATTGCTATTACTATTGCTAGCTTCATTCCCATAATTACTATAACCTTCTCCATGTTGAAACCAAATATAGTAATGTGGCGTGAAACCTTTATTTACTAAATGCTTCCAAACATTGTTCTCGAGTGCTTAATTTTGAATTGTTGCATTTCCGACAAGGACAGAACATCTTACCGCTTTCTTGCGCGAGCGGTGTAGAATCTGCTTGATGCATAAATGTCTCCAGCCCTTCGAGATATTCTTTCATCACTCTCCCGTTACCATCTTTGTGTGTATACATCCACCTCCGCAACTCGAAAATATTTCTATCTCCGGATATTTTTTTCCTTTCACGCTTGTTTACTCTCTTTTACTTTTTCAATTTTTGGGGTATCTTTCATTTCAAACTCAAACACCATATTTATAGGATAATTTTGGAATTGGTATATGAAATTTTACCTCGAATTTACGAGGAAATTTGGTAGGTATACACCCAAAACAAACACGTTTACAACTAAAAACCAATAGGCCTCGTTGTTTCCTCGGTATATTATTTCCTCGTAAATTCCACGTAAGTCTTACGAGAAATTTACGAGGAAACTCACTATGCCTCGTTAAGTTCTCGCTACGTGACGTCGATTTTACGAGGAAACATGTTTCTCGTTTATTAACGAGGATTCTACGTGGTCTGGGGTTTTCCTCGTAAGGTCCTTGTAACATGCACGTAAATTTACGAGGATTATTTTTCCTCGTTAAATTTCGTAGTTAAAAAACAGCTTTCTTGTAGTGTTCTATTATATTTGAAAAATGCAAAATGTAGAATAGAAACATAAAGAATGACAAAGAAAACTTCATAGTGAAGCACCATGTGCTAAACAAAAACATTATCAAATTCATATTCTGTTGAAACATTAAGAAACCATTTCTATTTTATGTTTATCAAATAGAATAGTACAATGCAACATGTATTGTTCATCTTCTCCAATAGTTTTACGATTTTTCTGTTTCTTAATCCACATATATTGAAAAGTAGCAAATTGTAAATGCAAACAAAGATATGAAGAAAAATGATCAGTCGATGGGCAATTGTTGGATATGCGAAGTACTCATTTTCCAAAAATTTCATAAAACTTGTAAATGATTATGAGATAAAAGAAAGAGAACAAAGAGTAATATAACTTTTTGGAAAAGAAAAAATAGTTTCAAAAGGATGAGATGAACGATGGAAGTGAGAGTGAGAATGAAATGAATGAAAGGTATTTTTGTCTTTATACATATTATACAAAGAATATCCTAGCCAAAGATTTGTTATAGTTATGAACTTAATTTTTGGCATTGTTATGTATATGCAATCCAATTGCCCAAAAATATTTTTGATTACAAAAGGAAAATGTTGCGAAATAATCAAGCTTGAAAAAGAAATTAAATGTTGGGTATTGATTTTGACATAATAAATTATCTAACAATTTTGCTTGATATACACCGCTTTTACCCCTGCTACATACAAGTAGCCGGTGACAGAGAGATGTAGAGATGATATCGACACTTTAGAGTGTGAACACTCTTAATAGGTAATTGTTCACAATAGGAGATAGAGAGAACATCCACATCACTTATGTTTTTACCACATACGTAAATGTGTGGATACATACAACGCTGTCACATTAAATGGTATATTATATTTTATTTACTATGTACGTCTATTTCACGTCACTTATGTTTTTACCTCACAGAAGGTCTGAATGTTTTATTCCATATCATCAAACTAGTATATGACACCAGCTCTATCTCAACCCTTTAAATCTAAATAGTAAATAGTATCCCAATCCAACACCTAAATACTAAACCTTAAACTGTAATCAGTAAATCTTAAACTCAAATATAAACCATAAACCCATGTATAAATCTTAAACCCAAATATAATGTAATAAAACACATAGCATAGTACATATTGGTGAAATTGTGAAATATCTATGATTGCATGATAACCTAAACCATATCCCCCTCACCTTCTAAATACTAAACCCCAAACACTAGTCACTAAACCTAATCCAATATAAACCCTGAAAATATTAAAATCTAAAAAGTTACATAGTATTAAGTTATAGTATTATCTAATATTAAACTCTACAATATAAATCAAAATATGATTTTAACAGGTTCAAAACAAGTAACTATAGTTAAAATTTAAGAAAATTGCAAACTATATTTCTAAACAAAATATAGTACTTTTTATTAATCGTCAAATAGAATGGAACATGATAAAATAGTATAATAACAGATAAGATCGATCGATCTCCGATAGAATTTAGATTATTTATATAGGAGAAAGAACAATGATGGATAATCTCAGTGAAGTTGTTTTCAATATGCAAGAAAATAGTATAGACCTCTACGATAGTACAATATATAAGATATATTTCATTTACATACGCTATTTAATAAATTTGAGCATCAAGTAAAATAGTGTGAGAAGAAATAAGAGTTTTTTATTGATGAACCACGAACTATATACACAATCCAGATATTTGTCCAATATTCAAGAAATGAATTTCATATTACAACCAATCACACAAATAGCAAAGAAAAGAAGAATCAAATTTGAAGGCATGATAGGTTGTTCCATTTTAAAAAATAGTATAGAAATATTTAAAGAATAAAAGACTATATCTGAAAGGGAGAATTTCATTTATACCATAAGTTTGATACCACTTTTCCAATTTACGTTTAATAAATGATTCAAAAATACCATAATTTTTTTATGAAAGTAGACTTAATTAATTTTTGTAAATATTTATAAAAAAATTTAAAAACTCAACCTCGCCCCTTTAACACTAAATCTTAAACAATAATAACTAAAATGTAAACCTAAATATTAATATAGTTTTAATAATGTGTATTTTTGTAAAGTGGTAATTAACTTATGCTATTCTTAGCAATTTCTACTAAATCTTTAACACTAAATCTTAAACAATAATAACAAAAGTGTAAACTCAAATGTTAATATATTTTTAATAATATTTATTTTTACAAAGTGATAATTAACTTATGTTATTTTTAACAATTTCTCATATTTGTAGTATGGTATCATATATAGTTTCTTTCACTAGATATATAATAGACGACGAGTCCATCTTCTTCCTCTTTTTAAGACATACCGATACACATGACCATTCGTCACCACCACATAGAGATGGCGAGTCATCGTCTTCATCTCCACCCCATCTTCTTCACCATCGGATCTTTATACCAACACAGATCAACGCTGATGTGCTAACTCCAATTCATTTGAAAGATTCAAAAACAAAAACAAAGTATGAAAGCAAGAACATGATTGGATACCACGGATGTGGCAGCCCAGTTGGTTTAAGCGCAGGCGTTGGTGCTGTTGCGCTCCTGGGTTCGACCCACCGTAGGAGGGATGCTTTACGCCAGAAACGGTATTAGCGCCGGCCGGTTCCGGACCTGGGAGGATTATTTGGGCCGAAGGCCCGGACACCTCCTGGTTAACAAAAGAAAAAGAACATGATTGGGAGAATCAATAAGAGGAGGAAAAAAAGAAATGAAAAAGTAGTTGTATCTGTCTCACCGTTTACGTCTTCGTCGTTGCTTTCTCTTTATCCAAGTGGTTATCTTTGAGAAGATCTTGTGAAAAGATATCATTTCAGAAGATGATATATATATATATATATATATTAATAAAAATAACTTATGATATATTAATAATTATTAATGGAAATTGTTTTTCGTAGAAGTTATGCCGGTTGGATACAAGGACAAAATAGTATTATTATATAAAAGACATGTTGTATATCGATAAATTAGGATAATTGATCATAGAATAAATTATAATTTGTTTTGAAAGTCATACATTACAATTTCCCATCACAGAACTCACATATCCTAAATACAAAAACCCTTTTGTAGGGTTTTACATCTCTCTTTAGCCTTGAACGCCCACCTTCACCAATTCTACGTATATCTCTCTCTCTTCTCAGGTACGATTAAAAGAAACTAGCTTCCCCCTCGTTTACCATTTCTATTCTTCCTCAGTCCAAACCAATTTGAAGTAATTCGAAAAAGGATTAAACCTACTCTGCAAAGTTTCTCAATTTCAGTCTGTGTCCATGGCAAGAGGCGTAGCTAGATTTTTGCGTAGAGCGTATTCTTCAAGAGCTAGGACTCTGTTATCGACCCGAAATTTTCATACTTACAGAGATTGTAGATCTTTTGTTAATCCCGAACCTGATGTGCCCACGACCCGATTCTTCTCGGATCGGATTCACCTTCCATGGTACGACTACAGATTTGGGTTCGGTAAAGTTAGAGACTTTTCGTCGACGGTGGATGATAACGAGAAGAAACTTGAAGAAAGTCTTGGTTCTGACTCTGAGAGTGAGGCCGGTTATGACGAGGAAGGTGTGGTTAATGAGCTTGGCGATGTAGATGAAAGCTTCATAAATGATTCAGCTGTCTCCGATGTGTTTGGTAATAACAACAGTGCAGAGAGTAGCGAAGCTGCTCGTGCTTTAAACGCCGCGTATCATGACCCTCTGGCTCTATACAAAGAGCTCAAGGGAAGTGAAGTGCGTTCTAAGCTTCAGCGTAACGAGTGGGATACATTACATGAGATTTTCGGTTACTTTGCGCAGTCTGGTTGGGCAGCTAATCAAGCTCTTGCCATCTATATCGGTAAATCGTTTTTCCCAACAGCTGTTGCCAAGTTTCGTGACTTCTTCTTTGAGACATGTAAGCTTGAGCTTGTTCAAGATCTTGTCCGTGTTGGACCAACAGATGATGCTGTTAAGTTTCTGTTCCCTGTGTTTGTCGAGTTCTGTATCGAAGAGTTTCCTGACGAGATCAAACGTTTCAAGAGTGTTGTTGACACTGCAGACCTCACCAAACCGGCTACTTGGTTTCCTTTCGCTAGAGCTATGAAGCGTAAGATTGTTTACCATTGTGGACCGACCAATAGTGGCAAGACTTACAATGCCTTGCAGCGGTTTATGGAGGCTAAGAACGGTTTGTATTGCAGCCCGCTTAGGTTGTTAGCAATGGAGGTTTTTGATAAGGTGAATGCTTTAGGGGTTTACTGTAGTCTTTTGACTGGACAAGAGAAGAAACATGTCCCGTTCGCGAACCATGTTTCTTGTACGGTTGAAATGGTGTCTACGGATGAGTTATACGAAGTGGCTGTGATTGATGAGATACAGATGATGGCGGATCCTAGTAGAGGTCACGCTTGGACAAAAGCTTTGCTTGGATTAAAAGCAGATGAGATTCATTTATGCGGAGACCCGAGTGTTTTGGAGATTGTGCGTAAGATGTGTAGTGAAACAGGAGATGAGCTAGTCGAAGAGCATTACGAGAGGTTCAAACCGTTGGTAGTGGAAGGTAAGACCTTACTAGGAGATCTAAAGAACGTTAGGTCAGGTGATTGTGTTGTTGCCTTCTCAAGAAGAGAGATATTCGAAGTTAAGATGGCTATAGAGAAACATACAAAGCATCGTTGCTGTGTTATCTACGGTGCATTGCCTCCTGAGACAAGGAGACAGCAAGCGAATCTGTTTAACGATCAAGAGAACGAGTATGATGTTTTGGTTGCTAGTGATGCTGTTGGAATGGGACTGAACCTTAACATAAGAAGAGTTGTGTTTTACAGTCTGAGCAAGTATAACGGCGATAAGGTGGTGCCTGTACCGGCTTCACAAGTGAAACAGATCGCCGGGAGAGCTGGAAGGAGAGGAAGCCGTTATCCAGATGGACTCACAACGACATTACACTTAGAAGATCTAACTTATCTAATAGAGTGTCTGCAACAACCTTTCGATGAAGTTAGAAAAGTGGGTTTGTTCCCTTTCTTTGAACAGATTGAGCTGTTCGCTGCGAAAGTTCCAGACATGGCGTTTTCGAAGCTCTTGGAGCATTTTGGGAAGCACTGCAGGCTGGATGGTTCTTACTTCTTGTGCCGTCATGATCACGTCAAGAAAGTAGCAAACATGTTGGAGAAAGTACAAGGGTTGTCTCTAGAAGACCGGTTTAACTTCTGTTTTGCACCGGTTAATATCAGGAATCCGAAGGCAATGTACCATTTATACCGGATGGCTTCTACGTACAGCCAAGATATGCCGGTTAATGTGGCGATGGGGATGCCAAAGAGCTCTGCTAGGAACGATACAGAGCTGTTGGATTTGGAGAGCAGACATCAAGTTTTGTCTATGTATCTTTGGTTATCTAATCAGTTTGAAGAGAAGAACTTTCCATTTGTGGAGAAGGTTGAAGCAATGGCTACGAATATTGCAGAGTTGTTAGGTGAATCTTTGACTAAAGCTAATTGGAAGATGGAGTCGAAGGAAGAGGTAATCAAGGGTCAAAAGAAGGAAGATGAAGGATATGAAAGACCAGCTTCATTAATCAAGTTAGTTCGTAATAAGTAAAGCAATTTAAAGATTGTGTGTTTGAGAATCTTTTTGAAAGTTTTGTCTTCAACTAGTTATTAAAAATGGGTAGTTCAAATCTTTCTACATATTAACATATGACACGAGACACATGCTTTAGGGTTTGATTGGTAAGAGCTGTGGTTTTATTTTTTGACTGTAGAAATATAGCTGTGATATTAATTTTAAAAGTCTTTAAATTTGTATTGTAGGTATTTGTCTCTACACAACAATTATAAAAGCGTAAATTTGAAGAAGTGCTGTAGATTTAAAAAAGGGGCCGTCAACTTTTGAAAAAATACAAATCAAGATTGGTGTAGATTTAAGGCTGTAAGTATAATTGTGGCTGTGGAGAACATCTACAGTAATAGCCAATCATTAGTGTTTGTGCGGTGATCTCGACTCAACCGCTGATTTATCCGGCGTTTAGATTTTATAAACAGAAAACTACGTCTACCAAACAAATAACACTATTATCTTTTTGCCCGGACAAGATCTTGTCAGTGTGATATTGGAATGCATCAAGCAGCTTGATGACTTTGGTGAAGCACATGAACTCGGCCATTAAAACCCAATGGGCTTAACTAAACAAGATAAAGCCCAAAAAATATAACTGATTTAGGCTTAAAGCCTCGTTAGGGCTTTTTACACAGTTTATAATATAAAAATGAAGGTTCTTGCTTCTTCCTCTTCTTCGAGATCACTCTCCTCTCTGCTTTGTGACAGCAGCCATGGTGCAAGTCAGATTCTACCGCAACTGTAAGCTCTCTGTCTCTTCTCTCCATCTTCGTTTCTCTGATGTGGTCGAATTTCTTCCTTTTAATTTTCTTCCAAAATAGTTTCTTTCCAGAGACCTGAATTTAGACTCTGTTTAAAAAAAAAATTAAAAGTACTTTTTTTTTTGTTGATCCGTGGTGTGTATCATCCAATTTTGATTCTGTAGCTTTTGATCTGTCAGATAGATGCATGCAAATGATAATTAGGGTTTTTGTATTAATGAGCAGATTACTCTGTTTTCTTCTATTTGCATGCATGTAAACATTTTGACTGTTAATGATGTGTTTGCAGATGGCAAGACCTTCAAGAAGCCACGACGTCCTTACGAGAAGGAGCGTCTTGACGCGGAGCTGAAGCTTGTCGGAGAATACGGTCTTCGTTGCAAGAGAGAGCTGTGGAGGGTTCAGTACACGCTTAGCCGTATCCGTAACGCTGCCAGAGAGCTTCTCACTCTCGACGAGAAGAACCCTCGTCGGATCTTTCAAGGTGAAGCTCTTCTTAGGAGGATGAACAAGAATGGGCTTCTTTATGAATCCCAGAACAAGCTCGACTACGTTCTTGCTTTGACTGTTGAGAATTTCCTCGAACGCCGTCTCCAGACTATTGTCTTCAAGTCTGGTATGGCCAAGTCCATTCACCACGCCCGTGTCCTTATCCGACAGAGGCACATCAGGTAACTACAAAGTTCTAATTTTCAACTGCCGCAATGCTTCCCGCTCTGACTTGGCTAAAGAATCACCCTTACGACTTGGTTTTTTAGGGTTGGGAGGCAACTGGTGAACATTCCATCGTTCATGGTGAAAGTAGACTCGCAGAAACACATTGACTTTTCTCTGACCAGTCCATTTGGTGGTGGTCGACCTGGAAGAGTTAAGAGAAGGAACGAGAGAGCTGGAGCTAAGAAAGCTGGTGGTGGTGGTGGTGGAGAGGAGGATGATGAAGAGTAAAAAGTACCAAACCTTAAAACACCCCTTTGTTAGATAAATAATGTTTAATAGTTTTCTATAACCAGAAGAATAAGTGAAGTGTGTTGGTTTGGTGATGGATCTATCCTTTATGGTAGTGGACCATTGTGGTCTTCAACCATGATGTTAGTCTCGGATCTTGTTTCTTACAAGATAGTAGTTGTACGAATACTTTGTCCAGGCGTCTTTGCATATAAAGCTTTTCTTCAACCTACAGACTTCTTTGCTAATCAAATTTGAGCAGCACAGCATTACGACATTAACTTTGAAAGGAAAACAACAAAATAGAAAACACATCCTCTCACACTGATTTTGTGTTCTCATATCCTCTCACATTGATTTTGTGTTCTCTTCTATCACTGTTGTGACTCGTATCTGGATCTTAACCGGATGAGAGGCCCCGAGATTCAGAGCCAATATTTTTTTGAGCACGATCAAACCAACAGGTCCAACACACTTTGGTACTGCCATGGCAAAAACATCTCAGCCGCTTTTCAGAGGACCAACCACAAGTCATGTATTTCTTGAAATCGTATACCTTTGTAAAGAGCAAAATATAAAATGCAGTTTACAAATCAGAAACTTCTGCTTTTATTTGATCTTTTCTGGGATTTTTTTTTCATAAAAAAGGAAACGATATTTGGCATGAATCTTTTTATTGGCCCAATTTTCTATTTTTCTTTATCATTTCCGATGTATTTTTTTTATTTTTTTTCTAAAATAGTGATTTTAATACAATTAAATTTATTTTAATGTATACCTCTAAAGTAGAAAACATCTTTTTTTCTCTCTAAATCGAATGTTATTTCTTTGCTCTAAGTATAAAAATATAGTTATTTCTATCTTAGAAAAAGAAATACAAGTATGTTGGACTAGAATTATATATATATATATATATATATATATATATATATATATATATATATATATTATTTGGAGATTTTGAAACCTCAATCAACTTCAACATATGTTTCGTTCGGTTTGTTTGTTAATCGCTCTCTCTTTCTTTCATAACGCACAAGTAATAAATAACCTAAGAGAAGAATACTACACATTGATTTAATCAGTTCGTAACCTCAATATGAGCTACTCTTATGTCTAGGCCAAATGGTTCCAGTAATGCACTTATGTTCAACTCACCACCAAGCTTTACTTGGTGATCTCTTGAAGCAGCTCTTCTTTGTGCATATACATGCATTCATGAGCATTTTCTTTTGTGTGTTTGTTGTTGTGCAGTGGCTAAACAAACATAAAGAGCTTTCCTCCAACCCTTTCTATATAGGTGGAGATTCTTATTCCGGTATGGTTGTTCCAGCACTCGTTCATGAAATCTCAAAAGGTAACTACTTATGCTGCAAACCTCCGATAAACCTTCAGGGCTATGTGCTTGGAAACCCGGTAACCAATATTGTATTTGATCATAACCATCGCATTCCTTTTGGTCGTGGAATGGAACTTATCTCTGATGAACTTTACGAGGTATGTAACATGATATACGAACTGTTGTTTGAAAGTTGATAACAAATGTAGTTCAAACTCTTGTTTTGTAAGCAGTCGATGAAGAGAATATGCAAAAGAGAGTATGAAACAGTTGATCCAAGTAACAAGGAACGCTTGAAACTCGTTGAAGAATATCATAACTGCACTCATAGAATAAACTACTCACTTGTCATAACGCCACTGTGCGAAGATGAAGACACATCTCCCAATTGCTATGTAAGTAATCCATCTTACACTCTATAAACTCTTAGATAAAGTTATGAGTTTGCATATGCAGGATTATAGGTAGGCATGGGCGTTCGGGTACCTATTGACATCGGGTTTTTCGGATTTCGGTTCTATTTTATAACACCTCTTAGGTCTCATTTTAGTAAATTTGCAAATACGGGTCGGATTTGGATATAACACATTGGTTTTGGGTCAGTTTTGTATCACATCCTAAAACTCATATATCGTCCGGATTCGGGTTATCTCGAATCGGTTCGGATATACCTGAAGTAAAATCTAAAATTAGAATCAAAACATAAGAAATATATACTTATTTATATATAATTTGAGTATTTAAGGTACTTATTTAAATTTTAAATACTAATTGTCAGATATCATATCAAAATAAATATGAAATTCAATATTTGAAGTATATTTTTATATTATATATTAATTTGGATATTTGAATCGGTTTCTTTGGATATATTTTTGGGTTTTTTGGTTTTTTAGGTTTTTCGAGTTATCTATTCGGGTTCGGTTAATAACACTTCAGGTTCGAATATATTTTGTAACACCTTACAAGATCAATTCGGGTATTTTTTACATTTCAGACCGAATACAAATCGAGTTTTTTGTTTGGGTTCAGTTCGGATTACGGATTTTATGCCCAAGCCTAATTATAGGTATGTGTTAACTACTTACTGGGCCAATGATGATAGCATGCACAGGGCTCTTCACATTAATAAGGTATTAAATATGACAAAAGTTATGATTCAAGATCTCTTGGTAATGACCAGGAACTATAATCGCAGGGGAGTAAAGGAAAATGGGTACGTTGTGACTGGGATATGCCTTACACCAATGACATCAAAGCAGTGTACCATACCCAAGCTTCTAAAAATCGGTATATGCGCAACTCGGTCATATCCAAAACGATTTTTCTAAAATCCGATTTATACCGATTTATATGATTCAAAATGATTTAAACTATTCGAAATCGGTTAAAATTGATATGAATTAATCTAAATATGTTAATTTAAAAAAATAATTTTAGTATAGATCCACAAATTTGTCTATTTTTTTTTTTGCATATCTAATTTTGATAATTTATCACAATAGTTTTATATTTCTATTTAAAAACTAAAATATTTCATATAATTTTCATATACATATATATATAACAAATCAATAATTCGTTAATGTCTAGACCTTACTTAGACCCCGAATAATCCGCCTAGTCGCTAGTTCTCGATAACGCGCCTAGCGATTTTTTGAACATTGACCGTACCATATGAATAACAACATCAGTGGCTATTCTTCTCTCATCTTCAGGTCAGAGTTTAGCCTCTTGCTAAAAATTTCAAGGCTTTTTCTTAACTTCTTGGGTGAAAAGTGGTGACCATGACGTGTATGTGCCTTTCCTTGAAACTCAAGCTTGGATTAGGTGTCTTAACTGTTCTGTCATTGATAACTGGAGACCTTGGATGATAGGCAATCAAATTTCTGGGTATATTACCTACCATTTGTTCATTCTCTTGTTCATTTCATTTTGTTTGCATGAGCTCATTGGATTCTCTCTATTATGCCGGATGCATTCTTTGGTTTCCACTCAAAACATTATAACATTTTTACACTTTTTATGTTTCTTAACTGAACTGTGTTGGGTTTGATTGTAGGGAGGAGGACACACTCCTGAGTATAAACCAGAGAAGAGTTATATCATGTTCCAAAGGTGATTTAGTGGTCAGCCTCTTTAGCAACAAGTCCAAGTTCAGGATCGGTCCTCAGCATATAATGTGGCTATGGGATATGATGAAACATTGGTCAAGAATCCTATATTTTTAGAACAATATACATAAACATATATAATTCCCAAATGATTCTAGCAAAATCTTATTAATATTTTTATTAAATTGTTTAAATCTCTAAATTTTCAGAACCTGTCCAACAACATTATTATTCTATCAAACCATCTGAAGCCTTCTCCATAAGAAACACTCTTTAAGTGAAACTTTTAGTGTGCTACATTATGTACTTATATTCTGAACTTCTATCTTAATCTTTTTGAAGAGGAACATTGATAAGTACCATAAGACTTATTATAGGAAGACGAGCAGAGGAGAAGGAAGTGAAGTCTTGGAAGAACAAGAGATGGAGGCACAAGGAATGGAAGTTTAACGTTTTAAATAAAAAGAAAAGCCCTTCTGTTTCGGTTAGAGTCTTTGGAGAAGAACAAACCTTCTATGTCATTTGGAGTCTTTGCTGTTAGAGGGAATTCGATGGAGAGTCAGATTCAAATAAGAAGAGTTGATTTCATTTACAAATTCTTATGCTTTGTATGTTGTTTGTATAGACGCCATGAGTATGTACTACTCTGTCGTTATGAGACTGATGATCTTTGTGTAGCTCATTTTGAGAGTGAAGCAGAGATCGTACTACAAAGCTTTTTAATCGGATCTGGAATTGATATTTATTGTATAGATTTTACAAGTTACACGATATCTAAACTCTATCAGTGGTGCGGTGAGCAGTTCGGAGCAACGCGACGATAACGACGAAGTCGAATCCAGCTCAGCCTCGATTCGAAGATGACTACGAAGATTTTGACGCGAGATCTCGATCTGATTTGATTTCTTAATGGGAGATTATACTCCCTCCGTTTCAAAATACTTGATGTTTTAAGGTAGTGCACAATTATTAAGAAATTTGTCTTTTTATCTTAAAAATATTATTAAAATATTAATTATAAATTATTCAACCAATTATAAAATAGACCACAATAGATCATTGGTTGCACAGTTTTTGATAAAGTCAAAAATTGAATTGAAATATAAAAACATCATCTATTTTGAAACATAAAAAACTTCCTTAAACATCATATATTTTGAAACGGAGGGAGTATAAGACTAAACAACGATAGTGAAGCAAAGACATGAGAGATTAAATTGATAAGCTCTCGTGTATCATCAATGAAATCATCAATGAAGTCAATGAGCTAGGACTTACATTCATTGGTTATGATGATGGGGAAACGGCTAGTCGGATAAATGGAGATACCTACCAGGCACAAATCTCAACCAGAATCATCGCAAGCTACAGATCAGGTACACAATACTTCCTTGGAACAAAAACGGGATTATCCGCTAGATTATCGATCTGGGAATGGAAATATTGCGAATCGTGATAGTATGGTGAGAAAAATTGAGATACCTTCGTTTGGTGGGAGTCTTGCGTATGATTGGATTGTGGGTGTGGAAATTGTTTTCTCATTGGGATTATATGAATATCGAGCAAATTTGGATGTATTACCGTTGTGCCTACAAGGTCCGGTGAAACACTGGTTTGCTTGGGTGTTTAAAAGAGTAGGATTCTTAAGTTGGGATGATTTTAAGAGTAGAATGATTTTCCATTTTGCGGAGTCCATAGAAGATGAGTCTGCTACGAGGCTATTTGCTATTAAACAAAAAGGATCAGTAGAAGATTACGTTTCTGAATTTAAATTTTGGTCTTCACAAGTTCCTGGATTAGCAGACCATCATCTTGAAAGGATTTTTTACAAAGGATTGAATCAAGAAATGAAGGAAGTCATTAGAATGAAAGATCCACAAGGATTACCAAATTATATAGTTGTTGTTCTGAAGATGGATACAAGTAAATTTTGTAGAGTGGTTAGTAAAGCAAATGTGAAAGGAGGAAGACAAGAATCTCGAACTTATGGTTCGTACAGAGCTCCTACATATGGAGGGAATGTCAGTCACTTTCAAGATAAAAAAAATGGACTTAACAGCTAACAAAGATAATGTGCAGCCAAAACAGTTAACACCAAGACAACAATATAGTGATGCAGAATTAGATGCTTTAAGGAGGAATAAACTTTGTTTTAAATGCCGTGCTCCTTGTTCATGTACTCACGAGTGCCTAATAAATAGTTGCGAATTTTTACAGTCGTAAATGGGATTGAAATGGAGGTGTTGGAACAAGAAGAAGAATATTTCTGCTGTGAAGATCATGGAAGAGAACAAGAGTTGAGGACGTTGTCTTTGAATTCGTTTCTTTGTATTGATTCTCCAAAGGCTACAAAACTTTGAGGAAGAATTAATCAAAAGGAGGTGATTTTCATGCTTGATAGTGTAGCATCGCATAACTTCATATCTCCCAAAGTTGTGAACAGGCTATGGTTGAAATTTTGTGCTGACAATAACCTTGATGTGTTGTTAGGAAATGGTGTCACTGTGAAAGCATGAGGACTTTGCCGATCAGTGACATTCCATTTCAATGAAACTGACTTCACATCTGACTTTATCTCCTTAGAATTGGGAAGTGTCAATGTAATACTATGCGTACAAGGGATTGAAACATTAGGAAAATGTGAAGTGGATTGGAAGATGTAGGAACTCTCCTTTGTCTACCGTGGGAGTCGAGTGACTTTGTTTGGAGATAAATCATTACATTGTCCAAAACTCTCATTAAAGTCATTTTCACCAGTCTTTAGTGATGGGTGTAAAGATTGTGAGGAACTTACATCCATCATTACTGCTACATCACTAGTACCAGAGTTATCATCCCCGCTGGTTGAGTTATTAAACCCGTTTGCAAATATATTTTCTTTACCAACAAGTCTTCCACCATTACGTGGGAAAGAACATGCTATTAACTTGGTTCAAGGGGTTTCAGTAGTCTCAGTATACCCTTATGGATACCCTCATGCTCGGAAGATAGTCATCGAAGAAATGGTGAAAGAAATGTTAACTTTCGGAATCATCAGACCAAGTACTAGCCCATTCTCAAGCCATGTACTGCTAGTGAAAAAATAGAGGATTTCGGTTTTGTGTTAATTATAGGGCTCTACGTAGGTCTACGGTGCCTGACAAGTATCCCATACCAATTATGACCAACTACTGGATGAATTACATGGTGCTTCTTTTTTTTTCTAAATTGGATTTAAGATCCATGTACCATCAAATCCGGATGAGAGAAGATATTCAGAAGCCTTCTTTTAGGAAAGTTGAGGAGCATTATGAGTTTTTAGTTATGCCTTTTGGATAGACTAATGACCCGGCTACCTTTCAAACATTGATGAATCAGATTTTCAAACCTTTATTAAAGCAGTTTGTGCTTGTAGTTTTGATGATATTTTGATATACAGATGGATGAATCTCAACATGTGGAGCATTTACTTCTGGTGTTGCAAGTGCTACGGGATCGACTTTGTTTGCTAATCATAAAAAGTGTTCTTTTGGGGTTCCGCAGGTTGAATACTTGGACATATTATCTCAAGAAATGGAGTAGCTACAGATGTAACTAAAACAGCTGGCATTGGAAGCTTGGTCTACGCCTAGAAACTTGAAAGCAGTTGAGAGGGTTTCTCGGGTAGACAGGTTACTACAGAAGATTTTTACGCAATTATGGTATCATTGCTCTTCCTCTTACAAGTTTTTTGAAGAAATATTGTTTTGTTTGGTCAAAAGAAGCTTAGAGAGCTTTTCAGAAGTTAAAGACAACAATGACTAGTGCTCCAGTGTTAACTCTACCTGATTTTGATAAATTGTTTGTGGTGGAGACAGATGCTTATGGCGTTGGGGTAGGAGCAGTGTTAATGCAGGATGCAAAACCGATAGATTACTTTAGCCATGGCTTAACCAATAGAGAACAAAAGAAGCCAGCGTATGAAAGGAAACTTATGGCAGTTGTGAGGTTGTGAGAAAGTGGAAACATTATCTTTTAGGCAGGAAATTTCATCTCTACACTGATCACATGAGTATAAAATATTTGCTGGAGCAAAAAGAGGTTAACATGGAATATCAGAGTTGGCTTACACGATTATTGGGATTTGATTTTGAAATATTATACAAACCTGGAGGAGAAAGTAAAGTTGCTGATGGTTTTTCTAGGAGTATGTATGTTTCTTCTTTACTGTTAGCCCTAACGGTCTCTACGGTGATTCAATGGGAAGATTTTTATAGAGAGATTGCTGAGGATGAACGAATTTAGACTGTTAGTAAGCAGGTGATGGACAAAACGATAAGATCATCTATGCTATCAATGATAAGTGGTCAATTGTGGTATAATAAGCAATAGGTTATACCTGCTACATCTCAGTTTATACCTTTAATATTACATGAATGTCATGATAGCACGATGGGTGGACATTCAGGTGTTTTAAAGACACTACAAAGAGTTCAAAATTCTTTTACATGGAAGGTTATTAGGAAGCGTATTCAGAGTTACGTTGCTGAGTGTACTATCTGTCAAACTCACAAACATTCAACTCTCTCACCAGAGGGGTTATTGTAACCTTTGCCAATACCAGACAGAGTGGGGGAAGACATTAATATGGACTTTATAGAAGGTCTTCCAACGTCTCATGGGGTGAATGTGGTTCTGGTGATCATTAATCGTTTTAGTAAGTCTGCCCATTTTATCAGCTTTAAACATTCATTTAATTCGGCGGATGTTTCTAAGAAATTTGTCTCTGAGATTGTACATCTTCATGGATATCCCAACATTATTTTTTCTGATAGGAACATATTATTCTTAAGCAACTTTTGGAAGGAATGCTTCAGACTTGCAGGAACTAAGTTGCATTATAGCACCGCTTTTCATCCTGAAACTGATGGTGAGTCTGAGGTGCTAAATCAATGTTTGGAAACTTATTTTCGTTGCTTTGCCTCGGCCCATCCTCGTTCTTGGTCTTAGTTTCTCAGTTGGAAGATTATTGGTACAACATTTCTTATCATATGTCATTAAAGTCGTCTCCATTTAAGGTAATGTATGGGCGTGATCCACCAACATTGGTTAAGTTTGATCCAGGATCTACAAAAAAAATAGATTTGGAAGAATCTCTGAAACAACGTGATGAGATGATAGAACACTTGAAGTTGTTGTTAGCCAGAGCTCAGGAGAGGATAAAATTTCAGGCTAATAAGCATCGGAGAAATATGAAATTGGAGGTGGGTGATATGGTCTTTTTGAAGCTAAGACCGTATAGACAGCAAAGTGTAGTCAAACATTTTTTCCAAAACTTGGCGGCCAAATAATATGGTTCCTACAAGGTATTAGAGAGGATTGGAAAAGAAGCGTACCAATTGGAGTTACCTATTATTCAAAAATCAATCCAATCTTTCATATTTCTCAGATTACGAAAGCTCTGGGAACTTCAGTGGTTGTTCAGTAATTACCTCCAAGTTGTTTGGGTGATATACTAGAAATGATACTTGCAGATGTTTTAGCCAAACGATTTGATGCTACTGGGGGTTTGGAGTTGTTGGTTCACTGGAAGGATCGACCTTTAAGTGAGGATTCCTAGGTGTTTTCTAAAGAGTTTGCGGAGTCTTATCTTTCTTACAAGTATGAGGGCAAGCTTGGTTTCGATAAGCGAGGTATTGATAAACACCATAAGACTTATTATAGGAAGAAGAGTAGAGGAGAAGGAAGTGAAGTCTTGGAAGAACAAGAGATGGAGGCAAAAGGAATGGAAGTTTAACATTTTAAATAAAAAAGAAAATATCTTCTGTTTCGGTTAGAGTCTTTGGAGAAGAACAAACCTTGTAAGTCGTTTGCAGTATTTTCCGTTAGAGGGAATTCGATGGCGAGTCAGATTCAAATAAGAAGAGTTGATTTCATTTACAAATTCTTATGCTTAGTATGTTGTTTGTAGAGACGCCATGAGTTTGTACTTCTCAATCGTTATGAGATTGATGATCTTTGTGTAGCTCGTTATGAGAGTGAAGCAGAAATCGTACTACAAAGCTTTGTAATCGAATTTGGAATTGATATTCATTGTATAGTTTTACAAGTTGCACTATATCTAAACTCTATCAAACATGTCCTAGTTTAGGTCGTACGTTGAACCGTAATTTATTGGCAAGCCTAATGTTAGCGAGCGCAACTGTTTCAACCATCATTTTAAGTTTTTTTTTTCTTCTTCTTTAGTTTATGCATCAGTTTGTAAAGAACCAAACATGTTTTATTTTGAGTATTAATGAGATATAGGTGCTTTATGGCAGAAGATGTGGACCTAAGTAGAATAATACCACTTCTTTCCCCGCACCTAAACCATGAAACTTCATGCCCTTTTAGTCCAAAAACCTTTAGACAGGAAGTGTGTTTACAAGTACAAATTCAACAATAGTATCATGTTTTTAATGTGATGAAAGAAGAGGAAAAATGGGTTTTTTATTCCCCAAGTATTTGAAATCGGCAATTTTAATACTCAACTATTGTTCGTGCATAATTATTCCCCAACTAATAGTTAACTGAGCAAAATTAGGACCGAAATAGTCAATCGTTAACTTTTTAACGGAAACATAACGGTTTCCGTCAACTTTTTAACGGTTGACTATTCCAATCATAATTTTGCCCATTCAATGATTAGTTGAGGAATAAATATGCGCATATAATACTTGAGTATTTAATTTGCTGATTGAAAATACTTGAGGAATTAAAAACAATAATTTTTTTTAAAAAATAAAGTCATAATTTAACATATTCTTAAGTTAGATATAACCAATATAGAATATTTTTTACTTTAAAAATAAAAATTAGTGACATGTACAATAATACAAATATTTATAATTGTATTTATTGTTGATGTATTTCATATTTATAAAATTATTTAAGATGTTTTTTAAAATATTTCTTAAGTAAACAAATTCTCAATTTGTGAGATTCCCATATACAAATTCAGAGGATAAACAAATTCTTGAAAATGGGATTATGTGAGAAATGGATACTCTGGGTGATGAAGTGTGTATGTTCGGTCTCATATAGTGTGCTAATAAATGGGAACTCAACCGGCCACATCACCCCAAGCAGAGGACTTCGGCAAGGGGACCCTCTATCACCATATTTGTTTATCCTCTGCACAGAAGTCCTCATAGCCAACATTAAGCAAGCAGAAAATTTGGGACAGATCATTGGACTCAAAGTAGCCCATGCAAGCCCCTCGATATCACATCTTCTTTTTGCGGACGACAGTCTTTTCTTCTGCAAAGCTGAGCCAGAGCAATGCAGTAGCCTACTTAATATACTTGAGATATATGGGAATGCCTCCGGACAAAAAACAACTTTGAAAAATCAACTATCACCTTCGGAAAAAAAGTGCAACCGGTGGGAATGGGAAATACCTAGGCATCCCAGAACAACTTCAGGGCTCGAAAACTCAGATTTTTGCATATGTGCAAGAAAACCTGCAACAAAAGGTCAATGGATGGACTTCGAAATATCTTTCTAAGGCCGGAAAAGAAATTATGCTCAAATCAGTAGCCTTCGCAATGCCGACATTCCCAATGTCGTGTTATCTCATGCCTAAAGGAATTTGTCAAAAGATCACTAGTGCAATTTCTAAATTTTGGTGGAGCTCGGGCTCTAATTCCAAAGGTATGCACTGGCTAACTTGGGATAAACTCTGCCTGCCGAAAAAAGATGGAGGAATCGGTTTTAGATCACTCGAAGAATTTAACCTAGCTCTCCTGGCTAAACAACTCTGGAGATTGGATCAAAATCCAAATTCCTTACTCACAAAAGTCCTCAAAGGAAGATACTTTAGAACTTCACACCCTTTCAAAGCAACCAGGGCCTCGAGACCATCCTATGGATGGAGAAGCATTATGGCGGCACAAGAATTGGTCACTAAAGGACTTCGGCGTACAATTGGTACATGGGATCAAACCCTAGTGTGGGAAGACCCATGGCTCCCGGATACAACCGCAAGACCACCCACCAGGACACAATTTTATGACCCAGGTCTGAAAGTCTCCGACCTTATTGATCCAGTAAGAAAGGAGTGGGACACTACTAAACTTCGAAGCAATCTAGACCCAAATGATATACCACTGGTACGTAGTCTTCACATTAATCGAAACTCCAAACCAGACGGGTATTACTGGAATCTTTCAACTTCTGGAAAATATTCAGTGAAATCAGGATATATTCTTGCAAGATCTAAAAAAGATAGCGAGTTTGATTTCCAAAATCAATTACCATCTCTTAATCCGTTAAAGGAGCAAATTTGGAAACTCAAAACAGGCAAGAAATTCTGCCACTTTCTATGGCAATGTGTGTCGAGAGCAGTGGCTGTTAACGAGCTACTCTTCAAGAGGCATAATGGAAATCACCCGAGTTGCCCTAGATGCGGGTTTGCAGAAGAATCACTGAATCATATGCTCTTTACTTGTCCTCCCGCACTACAATGTTGGGCATTATCAACGGTCCCTTCTGCACCAGAAACCTTTCCCTCACAAAACCTCTATACAAATATGGATTACCTACTCTCAAAAATTCGTAGTGGAGGAATCTTAGAGGAGACAGTCCGGGTTTTTCCTTGGCTTATATGGTATATTTGGAAAGCGCAAAACGAAAAATTATTTAATGGACATGATTTTACCCCTATGGAGACAACATACCTCGCAGCACGTGAATGCAACGCTTGGGTTGTGGCCAACCTTGAAGAGGACCCCGAAGAAACCGTCCCAGAACCCTTACCAAGGAACCATATTGAGAGCCCAATCTTTACCTGCCGAGTAGACGGTTCATGGAAGCATGACGAATCCATGAATGGCATAGGATGGATTTTACATTTACAAGATGGATCAATCGACATACTTGGACTCCAAGGTAGCCCCAAAGGAATATCCCCACTACATGCTGAACTTCAGAGTCTGTCATTGGGCTTTAAGATGTCTGAGCCGCCACCAGCGCTAGTGCAATCATTTTGTCACCGACTCACTAGAATTGATCAAAATGATTGAAAAGCCGGAAGACTGGCCAGCCTTTGCATCAGAACTCAGTGAGTTCAAAACCATATGGGAGACTTTTAATGAAGCCAAAGTAATCTACGAGGCCAGATCCAGTAACACCCAAGCGGACTTCCTTGCACGACAAGCTCGACTAAGGAAACGTGTGTTCTCATACGTCAGCACATTTGTTCCATACTGGATGGATACTACCAACTCGCCTTTTGCGAACTCGTATTAAGATCTTCTCAATATCTGTGCCAAAAAAAAAATTCTCAATTTGAACAAATATACAAGACACGTAGGGGTTTATTCAACTAAGAGTTTTAGATGATTTGTATTAAAATGAAAAATCTACTGTTATAACCATAAATTTACAAAAAAAAATCATTTAAAATTATTGTTATTGAACTTGACATTTCATAAATTACTCTTTAATCCACTGTTATTGAAAATATTTTAAGTTTCATGTTAAGACCTTGCTTTTCATATTAATTAATTTATTTGTTTTATATAAATTCGGTGCAAATTGCAATAATAGTGACAAATACAATATCAGAATTTAATACTTAAATGTTGTGTCTAAAAGCCTTTTGTCAATAATACTTAAATGCTTTGTCGAATTTAAATTATAATATTGTTATATATATATATATTCGACATAACTAATTATGTCGAATTTGAATCATAATCTTATTGTTAAACTATGTAGTTTTGCACTGAATTTATATGAAACCAAATAAATATTTTCAATAACAATGGATTTCATAATGTTTTATGAAATGTCAAATTTAATAACAATGATTTTAAATGATTTTTTTTTTTATAACATTCATGGTTAAATAACGGTGGATTTTTCATTTTACTACAAATCATCTAAAACTCTTAGTTGAATACAACCCTAAGTTTCTTGTATATTTGTTCAAATTGAGAATTTTTTTAGTTAAAAAATATTTTAAAAACCATCTTAAATAATTTTATAAACATGAAATACATCAAAAATAAATACAATTATAATTATTTGTATTATTGTATATGTCACTATAAGACCTCGAAAATCTTTATTTTTTTAAAGTAAAAATATTCTATATTGGTTATATCTAACTTAACTTAAGAATATGTTAAATTATGATTTTATTTTAAAAGAAATTGCTGTTTTTAATTCCTCAAGTATTTTCAGTCGGCAAATTAAATACTCAAGTATCATATGCGCATATTTATTCCTCAATTAATCATTGACTGCGCAAAATTATGATTGGAATAGTCAACAGTTAAAAAGTTGACGGAAACAGTTATGTTTCCGTTAAGCAGTTAACGGTTGACTATTTTGGTCCTAATTTCACGCAGTCAACTATTAGTTAGAGAATAATTCTGCGCGAACAATAGTTGAGTATTAAAATTGCTGACTGAAAATACTTTGGAAATAAAAATCCCATTTTCCCTGACAGAAGAGCACAAACATAAAGTAGATACTAAAGGAATACGGATCTTGTAAAGAAAAAAGGAGAATCAAAATTAGGCCAGTACCAATTCTGAGAATCCTCTCTGGCTATGATTGCTGTGAGTTTCTCTTCCTCCGTTCTGCCCTGTGATCACAATATATATATTTGGACGACAAAGAATGACACAAATTTCAGATATAAGCGAGTGTATCCACTTTGTGGAAGAACGATGTTGCTCACTCTCTTGCTTCAGAGGACCAAGACACCAACTGCTTCCTAAGATATACAATGTAAGCTCTAGTCGAATACGTGTTGCCATTGGCAAAATGTCTGTGGTTCAACATGAAAATATTGGAACAGTAGTAGCATGTGTTTAACAGTATCAAACTGGATAGGTACAGTAATTAGAAAAAAACGAATAAATCCTATCCATAGATGCCAAAATGGAGAAAGACATAAGCGGATGATAGCATCTTACTGAGAGAGTACTCTTTCTTACACATCAAATATTAATGATCAAGGCGTTCCCACAGAGAGGAGGCCTTTCACTAAATGAAATCTGACTTCTTTACCGTACAAACTCTCCTTGAACATACTCAAAAACTGCAATTTTCTCATTCCTTTGAATCTTTCATCTCTTCTCGATGTCTCTGATACTTTGAAAGAAATGCCAAACATCCTCTCATTCCCCTGAAAATAAATTTAAGGGAATAAAAGATACCCCGGTTTTACCAAATTTACTTGTTTGAAAACGATGCTAAAACTAAAAACTTACAGTTTGATCAATAAGTATGTCGCAACCCTCACTAGTATCCATCAAGAACTGACGCTTTGCAGGCTGGCGAATGAATGGTTCAAGAACTACATCTCTGCCTAATTTTTGCAGCTCATGGCGCATACTTATGACTCTCTCTTCTGATATTTGTATCAGAGATTTATCAAATAAAATCCTAAGACCATTTCCAACATCCAACTCACTGTCTTCCAGATATCGCATCACATTCTCATATCTCTCATTATTGAGAAAGCAAGCAATATGACAAAACAGAGCTTTCTCGTTCCATTTTAACTCATCGTACTGCACTATTAATGCTCTCTCAGTTTCCTGGTTTGGTGTATAAGAATAAGGAACCCATAGCGACATTTCCTCTATTAAAAAACTGGAAGACTCTTTTAATGTAATATTTAGTGCAAAAGAAATATCATCAGCTATTTTCTGAATTATCTCTGCTTCAGAATCCCTGTTAGAAAAGAAAAATGATGGTGCAGTCAACATGGAGTAATACTTTAGCACTTAAAAGCCAAGTAAGTAATAGGTAATACCAACGAAGAGTTGCCCTAGTGGCTACAACTCTTCGATTATCTAATACTAGTATCTAATGGGTCATAGATTCAAGTACCGTTGGGAGGGGTCTCCTCTCCAAAGGAGAATGAATTTAAAATGGTTTTGGCCTAGCCATGGGAGATGTACATTTCATTGGAAAAAAAAAAGAGAGGATAATTCAGATAACTTACTGGTCTCGGAAATAATATCCCTGAAGTTGGTTTAATACAGTCAAAGCTTTCATCCATTTCTGTTGCTTGTAACTGTCTACTATGTACCCCATCTTGAATGCTTTTCCAAGGTCTAGGATCTGCGTCCTGACATGAGCAGGGTCCACACCATAATAAACGGGTATCACTTTTTGACCAATCTCTTTGCTGCACTTTATGATCTCCACCAACTCATCCAAGCACCAGCTCGAAGACGCGTAATTATTTGAAAGCACGACTATAGCTATTCTTGATTTTCTTATCTCATGTACAGCTGCAAGCTCAAAGGAAAGGTCATCGCCTGCTACAAGCATATCAGCATGAAATGTAGTAACTTTTCTCAAACTGAATTCCTTGTACAAGTGGCTGATTAAAGTTTTGCGGACATCCTTCCCATAGAAGCTTAGGAAGACGCCCTTCTTCCAATTGCGAGAAGAAGACCCACTTGATATTGGAATGTGAATGTTGTCTGCTTTCTTTTCTTCTGCACATAATCGTATATACTTACTCTGTTCATCCAAACGATAAGAGTCTGAAAAGAATATCACCTCCAGTTTCGAAATGTTTGGGGATATATGTTTTAAATTTCTGCAACCGTTCATCGATATGTAACTGAGACCCGAGATATCTTCTATCCGCTCAGGAACTTCTTCAATCTTGGTTTCATCTAGAAAGAGATATGAAATATTCTTTGACATCTGAGGAAAACTTCTTAACTGTGAGCATCCACTTAAATTGAGGGAATGGAGAGACTCCAAGTCAATGTTGGTTGGAAGAACCCGCAGTTTTCTGCACCTTTTCATGTCTAGCTTCTTCAGTTTCTTGAGATTACGAATAGAGGAAGGAATCATCACCAGTCTACAGCAATCTTCAAGATAGAGTTCCTCAAGATTGGTAGCCTTTGAAAGATCTGGGAATACTTTCAGCTTTTTAGATCTCCGCAGATCCATCGTCTTGAGGCTTTTAAGCACCTGAACATAACACAAGGAAGAAGGCAACATGAAGTTAAAATATGTCATAATTTCATAAAGTTCAAAGTTAAACACGCTCCTCAGTCTTTTTTTAAGAGCCTTCATCCATTAATCGTGTTCAAAAGAAAATTTGATTACTGTCTTTCATTTTCCAAAGTTTTTAAAAGTATATTTATGCATTGTTCTTTTAAGCCTAGTGTGGAACCAATAATGAGAAGAGGAACAAAAACAAGGCGTCGTTTCAATCAATGACTATGTTTAAAAACTTACCTCAACTCCTTCCCAGAGTTTCTGAAGTTGACTATCCGGCATTCTGAGTTCAACGAGATTTTCTGCACGGAAGTTACAAGGCATACGTCTCATTGAGCAACCCCACCATTCCAGTAATCTAAGTTGACGCCACATATGGTTTTTGCATCTCGTTGAGGATCCCCACCACTTTAGTAATTTAAGTTGGCGCCGCATACGGTTTTTGCCTCCCCGTAATTGCAAAATGGTTTCTTTATCCTCCTCTGAGCCCCCGTAGATTCTTAGAAACCGAAGGTTTTTCATCCCACTGAATGCTTCCTCGCTAATAGATAATGCATCCTTGATTTCACGTAAGTTCAAAAATATGCCTAAAACACTTTTAGTTCCCTGAAAAATATTAGAACCCAAATCCATTAGTAACCTAAGATCATGCTTTAAAAGGTATCAAGTGAGGCCAAACACGAATAACTAGAAGCTTACAGTTCCATCAACAAGTACATCATAGATCTCCTTAGTATCCAACAAGAATTCACGTTCTCCAGGCTCCTGAATACATGACTGACGAACGAATTCTCTACCCATTTTTTGCAGGAAATCGTGCATCCTAATGATCCTATCCTCTGATATCTGAATGAGGCACCGTTCAGCTAGAGTAACAAGTCCAACATCAACATCCAACTTACTATCTTCAAGCATTCGTTTCACGTAATTACATGTTCTATAATTAAATAAGCATGCGATGTGACGAAATATAGCTTTATCTTCTTCTTTTAGCCTATCATAGCTGTCTTTTAATGTTTTATCAATCTGTCCAGCCATACGATTCCTGAGCTTAGGCATTCTCTCTTCCCACTCCTCCTTCTTCAACCCTGCGAGGGAAGAACCCAAAACGTTGAGACCCAGTGGAAGGTTCCCGGTGAGCTCTACAGCATCAATAGCAAGCTCCATAAAACCATCAGGTGGAGAGTCTTGTCCGAACGCACATCGGCAGAGCATCTGGGAAGCTAGCTCTTTAGACGGGTAATCCAACTCATAGATACGATCAGATTCAATTCTGCAGGCCCTAAGAAACTCCCTATCCTTTGAAATCATTATAATTCTACTTCCAGGACCAAACCATCTAGTTTTTCCCAAAACGGCATCTAAGAGGACTTGGTCATCCAAATCATCAAACACAACAAGAACTTTCTTATGCCCTAGCCTTTCTTGCACCGCACCTAACCAACGTACCTTTATGTCCTTGTGGTCCAAAATTTCAGATAGAAACTGTGCCTGCAAGTCCAACTTGGTGTTGTAGTCATCAGAGTTGGCCCTATTATAAATCTCCTTAGTCTTATCAATAAAAATGCTTCCTTGGAACTGACAGGAGAGTTGACTAAAGAGAGCTCGTCCTATGGTAGTCTTACCAACTCCAGATGGACCCCAAATCCCTACCATTATCACCTTCTCTGACTCCAACTCCAACAATGAATTCATGTTTTTCATGTGAGCTTCGATTCCAACAAAGTCGTCAAAATCATTGGATGCTGTTGAACAAAGTTTGTTCGAAACATCATTGACGATTTTCTCAATCATCTTTGCTTCGTCAGACCTAACACAAACAGAGAGTAGATACTAAGTAAAGTAAGAACTCAAAAAAAAAAGGAAATAAAAAATAAGAACGAACCAGTTCTGAGAATCCTCTCCAGCTATGGTTGCAGCTTGAGTCAACGCTCGGCGCCACCGAAGCTTCTCTTCCTCCTTTCTGCCTAGGCAAGTCTTCTCAAAGATCACTCCAAAGTCTTCAGTTTGTTTCTTGACATGAGAAGGATCCACATCATAGAAAATTGGTATCACAATTTGGCCCAGTTCTTCCCTGCACTTCATGATCTCCACCAACTCATCCAAGCACCAGCTCGAACTTGCGTAGTTATTAGAAAACGCAACAACCGAGATCCTGGATCCTCTAATGGCGTTGACCAGCTCAGGGCCAATGGAACTGCCTTTTGCAATTTCATCGTCCTTGAAGGGAGTGATTAATTTGCGGTTGAGCTCCTTGAGAAAGTGGGAACGGAATCTGATGCGGACGTCTTCCCCTCTGAAGCTGAGGAAAACATCGTGTGGACAGTTGATCTCTGGAGAAGAAGAAGTAGCCATGTGAAGCTCAGAGAGAAGTAGGAAAGGCTTAAGAAGAAGACTTGGTCAAATAAAGGGAGTGGTAATAATATTTAAAGACACATTGTTTACTAAAGAGAGTTGACAAAACCAATCACTAGAGGGACCACAAACCCCAAACCTACTTACTTTCTCAGATTCCAAAACATAATACAATAAGAAGAAAGATGTCGGCAACAGTAATCACTAAGAAGAACAGAACATCCATGAATGTATTATAAAATCCATATAACTCACCAAAGACTTTGATGTAAATGAATTCAAAGATGTTTAAAAAAACAGTGCACAATATGAAAAGACTTTGAGCACATTGATAGATGCGATGTTTAGAGAACCAATTGAATGCATTTACTAAAAAGCCTTACATGGAGATCGATTCGTCGAGGATAAGCTTCAGAGATGAAACTTGAGCTTGCGATGGAGATCGAGTGAGGAGCTTTCCATACCATCCTCTTTGAAAGAGCTGCGAGCGAGTGAGTGATGAGATGATCGAATCTGAGAGTTCAATGAACAAACACAAATCCTAATGATGCCGTTGTTAATTGGTTTCGGAAAAAAAAAACTTAAAAAGTCACTAGGCCCAATCTTTTACAAAGCCCAAATATGAAATCTGTATCAACGTATAAATATGTCAAGTCTTCTTTTTTGTCAACAATTCACAAATATGTAAGTCTATGAAGTTACTTGCTGTCACATAAAAATATGTATCACATAAAAGTTAAAACCAATAACACATTAATTTATTAATAACCCAGACTAAAAATCTATGTTTATGTGTTATGGGTTTTATGATTCAGAAATTATAATTTAAGTCATGCATTATTAAATCATATGTATTATTAATAACTTTGATTTTATGGATTTCGTTGAATTTGAAAAGATTTCCTCGAGAAAAATACAAAACATCAAAGCAGAATGAAAACTTATATATTTGAAATGCTAACTAATATGTTCAATTTTTGAAATCATCATAAATTATGATTTCCAAAAAAAATTCCATTGACCAAAATAATGCAAAATCTGTAAATTTTATTTGGATTTATAAATTTTGTATAGATTCTTTAAATCATTTAAGTATATACATGGATAAGTTTATACAGTTTTTAGTTATCTTCGATTTCTTCTTTCAAAATTAGAAACTAAGTTAATCACTATTTAAAGTTGGGAAAACTAAGTTTATTCTTCAAGTATTTGAAATCGACAATTTTAATATACAAGTATTGATCGCACAGAATATTCTCCAACTAATAATTGACTACACGAAATTAAGAAGTAAATAGTCAACCGTTAACTGATTAACAGAAAAATAACAGTTTCCGCCAATTTTTAACAATTGACTATTCTAATCATAATTTTGAGCAATCAATTATTAGTTGAAGAATAAATATGTGCATATAAACTTGAATATTTAATTTGCCGACTGAAAAATACTTGATTTTTTTTTAAAAAAAAAATCTTTTTAAATAAAATTATAATTTAAAAGATTCTCAAGTTAGATATAACTAATATAGAAGACCTTTAGTTTAAAAAGAAATTTTGGATTTTTTACAATGACATGTACATTAATAAAAATAATTATAGTTTACATTATATTGTTGATGTACTTCATATTTATAAAATTACATATGGATGATTTTGTATTACTTAGAGAATCAAATGTTGTAAGGGGGTTATTCAATCTAAAATTTAAGGTGATTAATTTTAGCGAGATTTTAGATTATTTAAATGAATTTCAGAGTTTGATTTTTGTTAAACCACTCTAGAATATCACCTAAAACCAAGAGATTTGGGTTTTGATTTTTTTAACTAAGAAACTCCACCCAAATACTCTAAAAATAACTTTAAAACTTTAAGACTTTAAAACTCCACAACTTAAATATTTTCAATAAAAATAGACTTCAGAGTATTTCTTGAAATGTCAAGTTTGAATAACAATGGATTTAAATGATTTTTTAAAATTCATGGTTGAATAACACTGGATTTGTAATTTTAATACAAATCATCTAAACTCTTAGTTGAATACACTCCCATTAAGTGTCTTGTATATTTGTTCAAATTAAGAATCTTTTTAGTTAGAAATTATTTTAAAAATAATCTTAAGTAATTTTATAAACATGAAGTACATCAGTAATAAAATGTAACTTATAATTATTTGTATTTTTGTATTTGTCATTGTAAAAACTCAAAGATCTCTTTTAAAAGTAAAAATCTCCTATGTTGGTTATATTTAATTTGAGAATATTTTTAAATTATAATTTTATTTAAAAAGAAATTATTGTTTTTAATTTTTAAGTATTTTTAATCGGAAGATTAAATATTTAAGTATTATATGCGCATATTTATTCATTAATTAATTTATTGACTGTGCAAAATTATAATTAAAATAATCAACTGTTAAAAATTTGACGGAAACTGTTATTTTTCCGTTAATCAGTTAACGATTGACTATTTCGGTCCTAATTTTGCGTAGTCATTTATTAGGTGAGAAATAATTTTGCGCGAGTAATATTTTGAATATTAAAATTGTCGATTTCAAATACTTGAGAAATAAAAAAATCATTTTCCCATTTAAAGTTAGTCTAATGTTTATTTTACAACACTCCGCTTAAGACTATTTAGTAAAGAAAAGTAGAAGAGAGCTTTAAATCAATAATTATCTAAATGTTTGACAACTTGATTCATTGCTTTATTTGCTTGAAATTAATTAATGAACCGATAATGGATGGAACATGCTTAAAGAGAAAAGTGATGTTGACCCATGTTCAATTTCTAGTGTTTTGTTTGATTCACACACCACCTTTCCTTAGAGGTCAGATTTTATTAGCTGATTTTTCCTCTCCACCAACTCTACAGTCTCAACCTGCCTTAATTTACAATCTAGTCAAAGTTACATGAACCAAGGAGTGTGAATAAATATCAATTTGCAATATAGTCAATGTTACATGAACTATAGAGAGTGAAGAAATATTAATTTACAGTCTAGTCAAAGAAGATGTAAAATTATTATGAGATCAACACAAAATCAAGAAATGATACTGCTTAATAGTCCATTGGTTTCAGCAAGGTTATTTTGACCAGAAAACATACCCCAAAAGATGATAAATACTTAAAACTTTGTCTAAATTCATTTGCATATAATAGGTTTGTTTGTTTTGATTTGTTTTGTTTCACTTGTTTCATTTCTTTAAACCAATTCAAATATGCATTCTCTTATGTATAGCATCTAAATTCATATGAAATACAGAAAAATATGGCAACATCAATTTCCATGAAATAAAAGGGAAGAAGTGTATATATATATTTTATTTTTATTTTTTATTTTTTTTATAGGATCAGCAGAAAAGCAAGAGATGATACTATTTAATGATTCATAGGTTTCAGAAATATTAATTTTGACCTTAAATGACATTAAAATAATCAATACTTGAACTTCTTCTAAACACTAATCATTTTATTTACTTGATATAAAGGTTTGCTTGTTTTGTTCTTTTGTTTCATTTCCTAAAACCAATTAAAATATTGATCAGAATTCATATGAAATACAGAAATTATTAAAACATAAATTTCTTTGAACAAAATTGAAGAGTATATATTTATGTTTTTGGTTTTGCTTTGGACTAACAACGATACCCCATCCCCAAAATTAATCAAAAATATATACATTTTATTTTTTAACCTAAAGTCTCTTTTCACTATCAATAAGAACATCACTGTACAACAACAATACATTCTCGAGCTTCAGCACCAAAAATCCCAGAAAATGGAATTTAATTACCCCCAAATTAAAAAACATGAATTTGATTTTGTCTGTTCAAAAGTACTTAATCACAACAAATTGGACATCTGATCAACCCATTCTCATTACAATCTGGACATCTTTGGAACCCATACTCTGTTTTCTTCTTGGTTTTCACCTTCATCTTCAGTATCATAGTAGATTTTGCAGCTTCCTGAACATGTATCACACGGCACAAACCGAACATCTCCACAAGCCTCACATTCAATCCCACAACCCGTTAAGCCATCTTGGACTCTCTCACAGCCTTCTAAAACCTTTTCAAGTGTCCCATTTTCATTCAACTTCTTTATCTCTTCCACTCCGCCAAGATACGTGTTCCCCAAGAAAACTCTAGGTAGGGTTATTCCAACGCCATTGTTGAACTCATCCCTCAACAGCTCCTTCAGCTCATCTTGAAACCCGAATGCATCGATACATCACGCTCATCGAGACGAATCCCTAGGCTCTTTAGTATCACCCTGACATTACAACTGTCTTCGTATGTCTTCCTTATTCCTCTAAGACTCGTGAAGTAAACTACCACCTTGTCTAGCTTTCTTCCACAATCTGCTTCTTCTTCATCTGAAGACCCGGATACTGTATCCACATTAGGGATCCGGATATGAAAAGGATGATCATCTGGGAGTTCTTGAAGCGATTTCCTGAAAGTGGAAACCATCTCAGGAGGATCCAAATCATGAAACCTTGACTTAGGTCGATCATCTTCATCACAAGGTTGGACACGAACAACATCAAACGAGAAGCTTCTTAGATGATCAGGTGGTCGTAAAGGACTCGAATCTTCAAGACCTTCCATCAACTCCCACGTATTGATCGTCTCTGGCTCACCCGGAGGAGTCACAATCGGAGTTTTAGGCACAATCTTAGGGATTCTCTCGTTCATCATACTCGACCAAACCTTGGCTTCTGTAAGCTTAGACTGCAACGTCTCCGTTTCTTTAACCTCGAGACCATTCTGATGAAACCCATCACCGGAGATTAGCTTCTCCTCGGAGACGACAGGCTTTTCTTTGATGCCTTCCAAGTGTTTGTCGATATGCCTGAAAGGAGAATTACAGAGGGTGAGAGATCCGACGGTGGAGGAAGTGAGAGACACCGTGTGATGGCTATCTCCGGTGTGCTGCGCTGGGATGATGAACGGGCATTGAGTAGCTTCGAGGCACAACCACCGGAGATAATCCTCCCCGACAATTACTGCAACGCTTTTTATGCTTGGAGCTTGCACAGCCCATTTGTAATGATCAAAACAGAGCAAAAGGGAGAGAACAAAACAGAGGAAACAGATGAAGGTTTGAATTTTTGGGGCCGAGATTGACGTAAGGATTAGATTTTGAGACAAAGGGTTTTGCTAAATTCGATGAGATGTCACAAACTTTGGCGAGATTTGTGAAAAGAAACGACAGTTAAGAAAATGCGATCTAGAAAAAGACGAAAGAAAGAGAAAGCAGAGCTTTTTTATTTTTCTGTTTTCCTAAGAAACCGACAAATTGTTTTTTATTTTATTTGGACAAGTATGTGAAACAGAGACGATTCATGGATCAGAAAAGAATCTCCATGATCATCAGTTTCCACCTTTCTCTCTTCGTTGGACGATGTGGTTGTATGGTCCCACTCTCTTTCTTAATCTCTCTACAAGTTTATAGAGAGACAATCGTATGGTATGAAAGTAAAAATTGTGAATTTAAGAGTTTTAAATTGTGAATTTAAGAGATTTTTTTATTGTTTGTTTTGGAAGATTCATTTTTTTTTGAATTGACTCTTGCTTTGGTGATGAATTGATAATCGTCTTTTTCTGAGGATAAAAACTTCTCTAGCCGACAAAAAAACTTCTCTATTTTTATTAACTTTTTCTGTTTTTAGTCAAACTTTTATATACTTTTAAATTAGGATCTATTATAATTGAACAGAAAAGAATCTAGGAAAGGTATTTGTTTTATTTTCACATCCAAGGAATTGTATTTATTGGCAAATGGAAATGACTAGAAATTCTATTCAACCTTCTTTGAATTCTTTCTTCCTCCGGTGAACTCGTCAAACCGGTCACATATATGTTTTAGAACTTTAATATTTTTTTCAAAAGCCATTTCAATTTTTTTCTGTTTGAATTATAGTTTTGATTACTCTGTAAAATGTTAGTGAATTAAAATAGATATACGTTTAGATATAACTTGAAGTGCAATAATTGATTATATCTTCTCATTCAGTGCAATGTTTGATAAAATCTCTCAAATAACTTTTTTTTAATTTCGTCACAAAATAACAATAATTTTTATTTTTATTTTTATTTTTTAAAAATTTTAAATCTCACCTCTAAAACTCCAATTCGTAACTCTAAACAGTGTATATTTACACCTTTTAATAAAAAAAATTGTTATTTTTTCTCCTTGAAAACTACTTTAGTGACAAAATGTTTTTACGGCTACCTTATAGTATTTCTCTTTCTTTTGTACACACAGATTTAAAAATCAGTTTATTTGTATATTTTCTAAATAAAACATTATTAATTATACAATAGAAACTCTATAAATTAAATATTCGATAAATTAATAAATATAATAAATTATTAAATTCATCGGTCCGAGTTGGAACCATTCAAAATATAAAAAAGATCGATAAAATAATAAGATAATACTTTTAGAAACATCTGTGTAAATATATAGCTCCATTAAACAAATAAATTAATAACTTATATGTATACATTTTATATAAGAACAAATAAAATTTGTATTATTTTTTATATTTTATAATGGAGTTCATCTCTATATATATTTTATTGACACTTCAATATAATATGATAATATTTATTAAAATTATATCTAAAACCCAAATTTAATTCTATGAAACATATTTCATATACACTAAATAATATAATAAAAACAATACGGAAGTCAATTCTAAAATTTAGTTAATGTATATACAGTAAAATTGACTATTTTAGTTAATTTATAAAACAAAATCTAGAATATTAAAGTCTAAAAATGATTTTTTTTTAAAAAAAAAAAACAATTACTAGAGGGGAAAATCTTTCAAACAGAACTTTTAAAAAAAATTCACAAAAATAGATCTCAAAGAAAAATGACCAAAAATAAACTTTTTTATTTTGATTTTTTTTAAAAAAATTTTGAACCTCATTCTCCAAAACTTCACCCCATAACTCTTAAACTCTAAGACTAGATTAGTTAACTCAATGGGTACAAATATATATTTACACATTTTAATAAAATCTATTTTGGTCATTTTCTTCCTTTGAAGTCTATTTTGGTGACAAATGTTTTTTAGGTCTATCTTAACTTAGGGTATTCCTCATTACTAAATCTATAAATTAATAAAAGTCTATAAACTTCTATAAATAATTTTACATATTTATAAATTAGGAGGTTAGTTTAGTTTTTTTCATCACAAAATTTGGGTATATAAAATTGGTCATATTTTAGAGGTAAATTTGAAAAGTGTTGGTAAAATTAAAATTTCCCATGTTATATTGAAACTTTATATGCAGAAATGTATTTAGATGTTACCACTAAATGTTTATTGTAATAGATTTTATATTTAGATATAGCATCTAAATGCTCGTTTGTTCTTTGATTATTTTAAAATAGCATTTATATGCAACAAATTACAAAATAGACATTACTAATATACACACAAATTGTTACTCACATATAACCGAATTTTAGTTATAAAATGTGGTTCTGAATGACAAAAGTATGTGACTTTATATACTAATAAAGATATAGTTTTATGGTTTTGATGAGATTATATAAATTTACAGTTTTGGATGAGAAAGCCTGATTTTATAACTTGGCTAAAAATAAAATTTTACAGGTTAATGGAAAACAAGATTTTCGATTACCAGATAATAAAACTAGTTGTCTTGACATGAACACATAATTTAATGATATTAGAACAAACATGATTTTACAAGTTTGGCGAAAAAAAAATATTTTTTAATTTAGTTGTTTAAACATAAACACAGTTTTATAGTATTTATGAAAATATTAATTTTATAGTTTTTCCGGAAGACTGGGTGTTTGCTTTTTTTTTTGTTCTTGTGGAAAATATGTATTATGATTTTATCTGGCATTCTTTACTTCTTAGTAGGGAAACATTAGTTTAAATTTTTAGGGAAAATGCAATTTTATGGTTTTAGTGAGAATATAATTTATGGTTTATTTTCAGTTTTGAAGAAAAATGTGAATTTTTATTTTAGAAATAAAATGTGGATTTGGGGTTCTGGCCAAAATTTTAACCTTACGATTTTAACAGGAAAACATGATTTTATGGTTTTAGCGGTAAGCATGATTTTATGATCTTGATGGAAAACATAAGTTTATTGTTCTAATTAAAAATAATTGCAGTTTTAAAAGAAAAAAATTTGTTATTTATCAAAAACCTTAATATATTTAAATAATAATAATTGATATAGTATTAGTTACTGTATATGTATATTAAGAATATCTAAGATTTTTAAATTTTAAGCTACATATTTTGCATCAAAAGTTTATTACTTTTGCATCACTCATATCTAAATTTCACTACATATATTTTGACTCTTTATGCATCATCTGAATACTGATTTAAAAGTCTCTGTATATCTATATATATATATATATATACAGAAACGGACAGTAAAAATAATTTACATCAACATAGCCAATCTACAAAATACTAAATTATACATATATATATATTCCTTTTAAAATTAAATATATACAATTACTTTCATAATCACATTTAAAAACCTTCTACTTAATAAATAATAGTAAAGAGAATATGGAGAAAAGATAATAGATTGATAAAAATATTTCCATTAATCTACAATTATGACTATAATAGATTATAAATATGTTTGATTTTTTGGAAAGTCAAACAAACATGATTACTAAAAAAGAAAAAATAAAGTAAATATATATTTGAATTTTCACCCGAGTTACTTTCATCCAAGTTACTATTCATTTTAACACTCCACTTCAAACTTGATTATATGAACTTCGAAGATCAAGTTTAAAACCATAAAGATCTAGCTCATTAAAAAATTGAGAGTGAAAAATCACTTAGGACAAAACCACACTTAGTAAAAAAGAGTATAAACTTCATGGCCTAGGGATTTGTAGCTGAGACAAGTTTATGATTTTAAGCTTCGAATAAATGAACTCAAAAACTTTGGGGCTGCTTTGGTAAATATTTCAGCTAATTGATATGAGCTCCTTGTGTAGCATGGTAGAATCACTCCTTGTTCCACCATTTGTCTCACTTTATTACAGTCTACTTTAATGTCCTTTATTCTCTAATGAAACACTGAGTTGGATGCAATGTGAATGGTTGCTTGGTATCACAGTGCAAGGTTATTGGATCATGTGATTCCATTCCCGAGTCCTTGAGAAAAGCTTTGAGCCAAATAAGCTCAAATAAGCTCATAAGTGAGCTTCCTCATGGCTTTATACTCAGCTTCAACGCTTGAACACGAGACCACCTGTTGGGGTCAAAATCCGTTACGACGGAATCAACGCCTAAAACTTACCAAAAATGTCTTTTTTAGAAAAGTGAAAATAATATTTTACAGAAAACAAGAGCTAGAAAACCAAAATCAAGTTTTGTATGAATTTTGAAAAGGATTCATACGGTAAGTCCTCGAGAAAGGTTGCCATAAGCCTCAGACAAACGGATCCCGAGCATCGAAACAACAAATAGACTATAAGGCTAGATAGTCCAACTCGCCGAACGGGCGAGTTGGACCAAGCAAGCCAGCCAACTTGCCCGTTTGGCGAATTGGACAAAGCAAGCTGGTCAACTCGCCCGTTCGGCGAGTTGGACCGAACAAGTTGTCCAACACGCCCGTTCGGCGAGTTGGACCGAACAAGTCGTCCAACTCGCCCGTTCGGCGAGTTGGACCAAGAAAGTCAGTCAACTCGCACGTTCAGCGAGTTTGACCAAACAAGCCTTCCAACTCACCAGTTCGACAAGTTAGACCAGTCCAACTCGCCCGTTCGGCGAGTTGGATCGAGCAAGCAATTCAACTCGCCCGTTCGGCGAGGTAGATCAAAGAATCCATTTTCATCTTGTCCTCGTAGCCTTCTCCCTCAAGATCAGGTGGAACTTGCTCTGGTTTCATCTCGATCAGAGTTACCATTGGAACTTTACAATTTAAAAATCATAAGAACTTGTTTTCTCGTATGAGGTTCGAATTAATCGTATAAAAAGAAAACGATTAACTAAACACCTAAAGATGCCACTACTATACTTGAAATTCAAACTTTCTTTGGAATCAATGTCGTTTCGGGAGCGCTCTTTCGATAAATCGTAAAACGCTTAAGTCGAAAACGGACCGAAAGGGTCCAAAAGGTGGCTAAAAGCCCACTCACGGGTTTATACAAAATCGAGCCCAAGACCTACGACGGTATGTACTTTATATTGCAGAAAAAGATAAATATCAAGTTCGAAAGTTAAATGTGAAGTTTCCAAAGATAAACACAAAGATCGAAGAAAAATGAAATATTCCTAGAATGCGATAAACTCGACCGAGGGCGGAAAGGGAAAGAGCAAACCGCCTCTAGGGAGAGTATATAAGGATGTCAAGGTTGAAGGTGCAGAAGAGACGCAATTTTTTACTCAGGGCAAACATACCACTTAGGGCATTTTAGGCATATTTCCGTTTTTCTTTATCGAGCTGCGACTCAATTAGGTTAATCAAGTCTTACAAGGTTAGAACTTGGAACTCACCTACAGCTCTTACCGCGTAGGCTTTACTTGTTGTAACGCTCAAATCATAGATTCAGAATAAGATCTTCTTTGCTCTCTTTTAGTTTTATTGATTCGTAATAATTTCGTTTGTTCTCATTGTTTGATTGCTTTGTGTGTGGTTTAGCAGATATCCGGGACCTCTGAGAAAGTTAGGTTTACTTAGCTTTCTTATTTTCATGAGAAATCGATGGTGTGAATTTCGGTTCCCACACCACCTTCTGCTTCTTTCTCTTCCAAACGACTAGGTTGCCTCTAATGAATAAGCAATAGCCTATTGCAGACTTCATGTCCACTTTAACTCCAGACCAATCAGGACCACAATGACAAACAATCTCTGAAATCCCATTGCATATCATATAAATGCCTTAATCCGAAGGTCTTTTAAGATACTTGAATATCTTGTCCACCATGTTCCAATAGTGCATCTTGGGAGTTTGCATATACTAGCTCACCTGGTTCACAACAAAAAAAATGTGAGGTCAAGCGATCGCTAGGTATTTGAACATACCACCATCCTTCAGTATTTCTTGACGTCCCCAACTGGCCTATATTCGATCTCTCCCCCCCCCCCCATCTCTTATTACTTTGTAGCCTTCTTCAAGGGGTGTCTTAGCTGGTTTTTTTTCCAAGTTTTCTTGATTCAGACAATAAATCAAGTATGTACTTCCTCTGAAATAAGAAGAGTCTCTCTTTAGAGTGACACATTTATATCCGTAAGAAGTACTTTAGTTCACCAAAGTCTTTTATATCAAAAATAGATTTAAGGAATACCTTAGTTGCTTGAATACCTACATTTTCATTCCCTGAGATGATGATATTATCTTGATACATAAGAATGAAGAATATACCTTCTTGTCTTTGTAGGGTGAAGAGAGTGTGGCCAGCCTTAGACTTCTTGAAGCTTACATCCTTGAGAGTTAAACTCAGCTTGTGATACCAAGCTCTTGGAGACTGCTTCAACCCATATATGGCTTTCCTGAGTCTAAAAACTTTTTTCTGGTGTGACAATATCCTCAAGACCAGGTGGGGAGTTATTTAGACTTCATCCTCTTACTCACCTTGTATAAATGCATTTTTGACATACATCTGCCAAATGTCTTATTCAAGGTTAGTAACTAATGAAAGAAAAACTCTTATGGTGTGAAGTTTTGCGACTGGTGCAAATGTTTCAAGTAGTCATCTCCATATGTTTGAGTGAACCATCTTGCCACAAGCTTTGTCTTATACCATTCCTTCTCCCCATTTATCTTGTACTTAATGGTCATTATCTACTTAGAGCTCACATATTTCTTCCATTTAGGAAATTATGTCTCATAATAAGTGTGGTTATGTTCCATGGCTTTGATTTCTTCACCTACATAAACTCTTCACACTTTGTGCTCCATGGTCTCATCAGTCTTTTTCACCTGTTCATGGTTCAATTTTCCAATAAAGATTTGATCTTCAGAATGAAAATGACCAAGAGAGCAAACAACTTGGATATGATGGGCTATTGCGTTGTTGTTGTATACTTTTGCGTTTTCCTGCTTGGAACATCACTGATCGAGTCACCTATATCAAATGCATGTTATTTCTTTCAGCTACTCCATTTTGTTGTGGTGTTTTGGACAACTCATTGGTGAATAATTACATGCATGTTGGGCTTAATGTTGTTTGAATGCATGACCAGTATACTCCCCTCCGCTATTTGGTCTAAATTTTTTGATCTTGACATTGAAATGGTTAGTTGCACAGTTTTGAAGGTTGCAGCTTCAAGCACCCTATCTTTAGAAAGAATAAAATTTAGCCAAGTATATTTCATTTTTTCATTAGTGAATGTGACACAGTAATTTATGATTTTCTCTAGATGCAAAAGGCGAAGTCCAAACATCAGAATGAACCAAATTAAAACACTTCTCATATATAGTTGAAAACTTGGGAAACATCGATTTACAATGTTTGCCAAGTATTCAAGCTTCACATTCATTATTTTTTAAAAAAATAATAGGCAATAACAATCATGAAGCACGAGAATGATCATATACTAATCTAGCATGAAAAATCGTACTATTAGCCATAGCATAAACAAAACTAGAAGAGCAAGAAAGATAAGATGTTGACTTGGTGTCATTAAGCATATACAAACCATCGTTGGATACTCATTTTTCAAGCAAGTTATTTATCTTAAAATCCTGAAAATGCACATCACTAGGACTAAAAATAACATTGTAATTCAAATCAATGGTTGCTTTTTTCACAGATGACAAATTAGATGTAAAGTTAAGAATATAAAATGCTTTAGATTCTTTATCGAACAACAAAAAATTTCCTACAATTTTTATTGGTATTCTATCTCTATTTGCTATTAGTACATTGTTGATCAGATTTCAATCCCTAATGATCTGATGAGATGCTCTAGAATCTACATTCAATGACTTAAAGATATTTGATGCATGAAACGAATTAACAAATAGTTTAGCATAATTCTCCTTGATGACCTTAATAAGTGCATCAAGGTCAGAACTTATCACCATCGCATTTTGAGTAGTTACTAAGGAAGCATGAGTTGATACCAACACCTTCCTTTCTCCTTCACTGAACCGTGTAGAAGAACCAATTGCTTCATTATAGAGGTTAGTTCGTTGTTCCTTGAACTTGCATGGTTTGAGATGAGGATAAAGAATCCAACACTTTTCTTTGGTGTGACCCTTCTTTTTGCAGTGTTGACACATCAACACGTTTATATCTTAATGTTTGGATACTCATTTGTTGGTACTCATAAGATCTGTCTTTCCACCAAAGAGTCCAACCGATCCTTGCTCTTTTTGAATCCGTGCACACACTTCTTCAAAAACTGGGAGCTTGACCTTAGGATGTGCTTAATCAAGTCACTGTGGTCGGATTGAAAGTCATCAGGAGCCCAAAGACCTTGTTTTGTTCTCACCTCTCATTAAGGATAGTCGGATCAACTGAGCTTGACCTTAACATCTCAAGTCCAGTCCATAAGGATCTAAACTTTCCAAAGTATTGGGTGAACACCATGTCTTTTTGGCTGAGATCATTGATGGCCTTCTTAACTTCAAATATATGGTTCAAGTTGGATGTATTCTCATATACCGTTGAAGAGTCTAGCAAAGCGTCTTGGTGGTTTCATAACAGACGTAAGGCTCCAAGATTGATGCTTCTATAGAGCTTAGGATGATAGACGACACTTGCTGGTCCTCTTGAAACCACTTGTTTTTATCCACAAAAATAATCTCCTTGCTATGTTATTGCATCGTTTGTTTTGGAGCTTCATCTTTAGTTACATAACTCTAAAAACCACGATCACCAGAAGCTGTCTTGACCATCCTAGACCACAATAAATAGTTTACCCATTTAAGAGTGATTGAAACAACTACTTGCTTATAGAGAGAATATGAGCTTATTTTTTTATACGTTGTAAGAATATGAGATTAATTTGATGAAGAGTGATGGAAAAATTTAAGATTAATCAAGAATATTATAGAGAATATGGGGAACTCAGAATAGAAAAACAAACTTATGTTCTTAATATTTACACTTGTGACAACAATGGACTATAAACACGTTTAATTTTTCCAGGAAACTAAACAAATTTGGCTTACTAGAAAATTTTCACAAGAATAAATATCTATTTTATTATATATTCAAAATACTATTTATCTGAGTTATTATTTACTTAACATGTTGATAGTAAACTATGTGGGTGCTTACATGGAGAGGTCTTTCAATTCATTGGGTTTAGAGAATTAATTCCAGTCATGAAGGATGAACAGGATTTGAAAGCACAAAGATAAACTACTTTTCAATCGTAGATTATTTATCCGTAATGTTTTATAGAAATTGTCAAGTCAAGACCTTATTTGATAACCGAATCGTCTTGGCTTAATGATAAATGGATATCAGTTAGAATTTTGATTTTGGGTTTGATTCACCTTAGTTACCTAGCTGTGTCATTTAGATGGATTAGTTGCGTTCCATGAAATTAGTGTTTAGATGTAAAATTCTTTTGGGATATTCACGGTTATGAAAAATACCTGATTTGATAAAATGAAAGATATTTTGTTGACAGTAGACAATCAAAATTAATGTTGGTTAGTTCATCTCCGTCAACTGATTTTTATTTATTGTTTCATTTATATGCTTTGATCTGAAACTAACACAACGGTTGCGCATTATTTACTGGCACAGCAAGATTAAACACATCAGTGTTTAACTGGAAATGAATTTTAGGAATTGTCTGCGTAGATTTTAAGCACGTACTACGGGAAACCCATAATGATACGCAGAATTAATAAACAAATTTTGCTAGACTGTCAATGGAAAATTAAAACTACGAATGTTAAAAGTGCCACGTGGTGTGGATCCCGAAATAAAGATGACAAAGGTCGTGAGTGTTGAATTTTGCATTAATCATTTCCTATTGTGGTTTACAAGTCTTATCACTTTATTGTGTGGTAAGATTTCTTATCATAACGTCGAAATGATGCACCCAACCGCCATATGACCAAATGATATGTCCAGCCGCTATATATATTCAGCATTAGCCCACAAAATATTTTAAGCCTGAAAAAACACTTCACTGTAGATCGTCAAAGCGGTGAGCACATGCATGATTATAGCCAATTCACTTTAAAAACATGCAAAGCAACGACGAAGTTATCCACCGATGGATGCAATGTCGTCATGAACATTTCAGACAAATTCCTACGACTTTCAAACAAAATATCTTGTTGGAATTCCGTCACGAATTCGTGAGATATTAATGATTTATTTATTTTTATTAAATTAATTATTTAAAAATATATTAAAGAAAATAAGTACAACATTAATGAAAAACATAAAAAGAATTTAAAATTAGTACAGAAAAAAAATTTGAAGAAAAAAAAATTTGAAGAAAAAAAAAACTAAATTGGAAAATTTTAAAAACTCTTAGTCGTTTCCAAACCTTTGTTTCAACTTTGCCATCAACGTTTGAGTTAGAGTCTGTTTTTCTACCATTTGATCTGGTCAGCATTATCGATTTCTAATGACTCAATCCGGTCATCTATGTTCTCAATTTGTTCGAGAAACTCATCAATGTGGGAGGAAGGGGGAGAAAGGGAGGGAGGGAAGGACAATGAAACAAAGAAAAAGATTCTAGATTAGACAACCTAATCCGATGAAACAATATTTCTTTTTTAAAACAACCTAAGAAAAAAATAAAATAAACTATAATTACAATCATATTAGACATATAATATGAAGGAAATAATTGGAAACATAGTTTAAGAACAAGGTTGTTAAGTTTTTCCCTTATTAAACTGTTGGATGAAGTAAAAGATCCATTTTGAAACAAAGAAACATAGGTCAAAATGAGGTAGTATGCTTGGGACTGTACTAGTTAGATGACTTCTTTCATAACTTGATCTTAAATTTCACACATATGCATATTGGTGTAGTAAGACTTCAATAACGTCAAATCATTAATGGGGTTATCTTCTTTTTATACAATCTATTAGAGAATTAAATAAATTTAATAATATTTTTAAAAATTACTACCTCAAGTTCCCGAGTAGGTAAGCTGGTCAACCATAGATTGAGGACATAAATTCCTTTTCCGCCTTACTCACTACACCGGCTACTGGAGTTGGTTTCCAATTGAGAATTCGTTTCCCGTTTCACCCAATGCTTCTTCAAATTCTCCCAAACGGCCAGGTTATGTTCTTGCCCACAAGCCACTTCTACTTCCTCTCATTGATTTGACTTCGTAGTGGCTACTTGTGTAATGGTGGAAAGCGTCTTTCACTGTCTCTGTTAATCATGAATTTGAAGTAAACTCTTAATAAAAATATAATAAAAAAAAAGTATGTTAAAAACACAAAAGTATAAAAGATTAAGAAACTTCTACCGCAATTGATGAAACCAGCGCTTGAAATTTCGATCATGGATGTCATTGTAAGTTGGATAACCATGATTCGACATTCGTTACTCCAACTTCAAAATGATTTTTGCTGATATCATTGTTTATCAAACCAAACCTACAAAAACAAAACTGAACACAATGGATAATAAATGTTGAATATAAAAAAATGAAAATACTTTGAAAATGAAAACTAACCGAGTCGTGTTTGGAATTTGCCAATAATGAAGATGAAGACGTATGACAGATTCTCAGTCAGATTATTGAACCAACTCTTCCACGTTCATCATAGTCGGCGATCACCATGTGTAACCTTGAGAAGGTTTAAGCGGTGAAGAAATCGGGTTGCAAGGCCCCGAAGAAGTAAGGCTATCACCACGAGATCCAAAATGGCGTCGTGGTAATGAATTTCCGAACCTTAAAATTTAGTTAACTATTTTAAAAATAAATTTAAAATTTTCAAAATTTTTAGTTGCAAATAAAATAAATAAAATGTAGTTAATAACATTTATAAAATAATAAATATTTTTTAAAATTAAAATGTTTTAAATGTTAATTTACAATTTTTTAAAAAATATGAAAATATATTACTAATATAGAAAACGTATGTTTTGAAAATTTCCATTTTTTAAATAAGAAAATGTTTTTTATATATTTAGTTACTATAAAAAGTATTTTATATATTTGATAAATATGTATTTGTTTTTATATTTAATATATCTGCAAGCATTTTGATTGGTCACCTGAACCCTATTCTATTAGAATTCCATGAGGAAAGCTATCCAGTGAAATTGCTTTGCTTTAGTTGTTCCGGCATCTATGTACTTATAGCGCATATATCTACCATGTAAATCTTATACAAAAATTAAAAAATGTTACATTTATAGAAAAAAAAAACTAAATTAGTAGCATTTTTGTAAAAAAAAAATTAGTATGTACCTCTCATATTCAATAACATCTTCCCAGTTAGTGAGTAAATATATTTTAAAATGGGTATGCTTAACCTTAGTAGGTGTTCGGTTCTTTGATTTTCCACTATACCGTGTAATTAATGTCAACATATTTGACACATAAACATAATAAGTTGCCTTTTCACCTCTGTCATCATAGCGTACATGTCTTTGACTATTTTTCAAACTTCAGATGAGAAATAATGTTCAGAAAAGTTTGAGGTTTTTTCATTGAAATTTTTGCCACTATAGATCTCTCCACCATGATTAAATTTTTGATCTTCTTCATGAGATGGAATATATGCCGCTCGTAAGGTTACATCCATCTATGTTGAACATAACCACCACGTGCCACTTCTCTCGCAAGATGAATAGAATGATGTTCCATAACATCAAAGAATAATGGATGAATTATCTTCTCAAGGCTACAAAAGATCACATGTATGTTATACTCCAAATTGTGAATACCATCTGTGAGTAATCTCATGCGTAAATCTCGAAAGAAATTGATAAGTACTTATATATAAGTAAATCATAATTAATTAATTCAAAATGTTAATACAGAAGATACCAGCAATTGTTTCATAAACATTTAGTGGCAATAGGACATAAAATAAAATTGGAATGAGACGCTAAATCATCACTTGACAATCGTCGTTTTTCATGCCAATAAATTTACCTTCACTTTTGTTGACACAATTACGCAAGGTAGATGCATACCCATATAAAAATTTGACATTGTGTATAATTCCACCAAATTACTCTACCCAAAAGAACCATAACCGAAAAGAATCAACCCGAATGTATCCTAACCTAAAAAGAATCAATCCAAATAAACATGACCCAATAAGAACCGGTTCATACCCGACTTAAAAATGAATATTCAAAAGCAATAATTCCATGTGCTCTATTTTATATATTTTAGTTTGTGATTTAGTTGAAATGTATTAATTTTGTTAACAATCTTCATTATTACTTTTATAACATTTACAAGTAATATGAAACATTAAATTTCAAATTTAGAGTGTAAAAATGTTTAATTTCAACTATTAATAATTTAATATTGGTTATTTTACAAAATTTTAGATAAATATAATGGATTTTGGCTAAATATTCATTGATTTTGGGTGATTTGTGTCTTTTCAGATCCTAAATATCTAAACCCGACTCGACCCGGACCCTTTATGGACCCAAAAATTACATGTATTTTTATTATTGACCTGATTAAACATGAACCCGAGAGGAATCAGCCAAAACCCGAACCGAAAATTCTCAAGTACCTATTGGGTCCAAATGTCTACGATCCAAACCTGAAAGAAACCAATCTGAACTTGACCCGAAGACCAAAACGCCCAGGCGTAGTAGTGTTGACACATGTAATAGCTAAAATGTTGTAATGCTTCCCAAATAATATATAAGGGATTTTAAATTATTGACCATAAAAGATTTTTTTTGCAATTTTTAACAATTTTATTAATTTATAGTTGTTTTAATAAATTTAAAATATAATATATACGAAAAATATAAATTTTTATTATGTGGTTAATGTGATTGTTTAATTTGTTTTAATGATATAGAAGTAAACAAAAAATGATGGAGAATACATAAATTATAATCAAATCTTTAATATTAAAATCACTAATTGTCATATATATTTTGGAAATCTGTCAAATAGATATTTTTAAGTTTTTGTCACAAAAATAGACCTCAAGAAAAAATGATCAAAATATACTTTTCTATTTTAAAAATTTTAGTAATTTTTTTATTTTTCTTTAATTTTAAACCTCATCTCCAAAAATCCTCCCCATAACTTTTATCCCTAAGTCTAGATTCGTTAACCCAAAGGGTATAAATGTATATTTACACCCTTTAATAAAGTTTATTTTAGTCATTTTTCTCCTTGAAACCTATTTTGATGATAATTTTTTTTAGCTCTATCTTAGGGTATTTCTCTATATATTTTAACCATATTAGGTAATTTTAGAACTTTTATTTAAGGGAAGAAACAAAATTATTAATTGTACATTATTAATTAATTTTGTGATTAATTTAATGAGAAGTATAATATATGTTTAGAATGCCCTCTAAAACTTCAGGTTTGGACACTCTCAAAGATACTATCAAATCCAACTATTTTTCTAACTAGTTCTCTCTTCACAAATATGGATCATCTCTTTTGGAGAGTTCTCCCGAAAATGGATGATCATTAGTTTGCATTCATACAATGGTACATTTTGAAAGGAAAAAATAATAAAATTTTCAGTATTCTAGACATTGATCTTAGGGAAACACTTAAATTAGCGGAAACAAAATCAAGACTTTGGGCAGCACACCATGTAGAGGTTACAAACCTACCGTCAATTCCAAGGTGATGGTGTTTTACAGATGGTTCTTGGAAAGAAAATGACTTTTTCAGGACAAGGTTAGTATAGTATTATAGAAGGTTTTGATGGTTTGATGGGGGGCAAGAAATGTCAGGGCTAGTCTTTCCCATCTTCATGCGGGGGTAGAAGAGCTACTTTGGGCAATGGAGTGTATAAGGAATTTGCGTCAGTTTTATGTCACGTTTGCAATAGATTGTTCTCAATTGGTGAAGATGGTTTCAGAACCAGAAGAATAACCATCTTTTGCAAGTTATTTGGAAGATATCAAGACCTTGAAAGAAATCTTCCATAATTGAGACATCATTCATGTACCACGAACGCAGAATTCAAAGGTGGATAGTATACCACGCATTGTCAGGATCTTTCGTAGTTCACATGGATTCAGAGTTCTCATTTTGGTTAACAGAGTAAATATGAGTCTGTTTAAGTTGATGAAAAAAATAATAATATATGTTTAGATTGATTAACAAATTTTTATAAACTTTGAAATTTTTATAGTGATGACATATGTTATAGCTAAAATGTTGTAATACTTTTCAAATAATATATAA